>QRFB01001407.1:19021-31254 GCA_008931105.1 Oenanthe javanica
TTTATTTGCTTAAGCATAAAGATGAAGCACTTGATAAATTCATTATATATAAAAATGAAGCTAAAACAAAAACTGACAAAATGCTTAAACGTTTAAGGTCTGATAGAGGTTGAGAGTATACGGGTACCTCGTTTAATGAAATTTACAAAAGCAATGGTATAGTTCATGAGGTGCCTCCACCATACACTCCTGAGTCTAATGGAGTAGCAGAATGAAAGAACAGAACATTTAAAGATATGATTAACAGTATGCTGATTAACTCTGGATTGCCTAAGTACATGTGGGGAGAGGCTCTGAATACGGCTTGCCATATTTTGTACAGAGTCCTTCTGAAACATATGGACAAGACACCTTATGAGTTATGGAAAGGTAAAAAGACTAGTTTAAAGAATCTTCGTGTGTGGGGCTGCCTTGCAAAGATACTTGTCCCTGAACATAAGAGAAAGAAACTGGGGCCGAAAATTGTTGATTGCATCTTTCTGGGCTATATTGAAATCAATACCGCTATGAGATTTTTAGTGTTAAAATCTTACATAGATGGTATAGTGGCAAACATTATAGTTGAGTTTCGTGATGCAACATTCTTTGAGAATGTGTTCCCTACGAAGACTGGTATACCTCAGGGTATTTCTGAAGATGATATCACTCACATTTTGAGTTCCATTCCTGATCATGTAGAAAGGATGATAAATGTGGGGGTGGATCCTGCTAGTAGCTCTGCTCCTATCGCAGTAGGGAACCTAGAAGGAGTAAGCATGCAAAGGTGGTCAAGGACTTTGGAAGTAGTTTTATCACTTACAATGTCGAGAACGGACCTTTGACTTTTCTGCAGGCCATGGACTCTTCGGAGTCAAGGTATTGAAAATGCGTTATAAAGAGTGAGATCGACTCTATTGTTTCTAATAGAAAATGAGAGTTGGTTTATCTCCCTCTTGGGTGTACTATTATAGGATGTAAGTGTATTTTCAAAAGAAAAATTAACCCGGATGGCTAAGGGTTTTAGGCAAAAGGAAGGCATTGACTATTTTGATACATACTCTCTTATTGGAAGAATGACAACAATTCGAATGCTTATAGTATTGGCTTATGTACATGGTCTTATCATCCATCAGATAGATGTAAAGACAACTTTTCTTCATGGTGATCTTGAAGAAGAGATTTATATGGATCAGTCTAAGAGATTTGTTACTTCTGGTAACGAGAGGAAAGTATGTAAATTAGTCAAGTCTATCTATGGCTTGAAACAAGCTCCTAGAAACTGGCACAAAAAGTTTGNGTCTGGTGTCTAACAGGATCATTGTTATTGAGTTTGTTGGAACTCAAGATAACCTGGCTGATCCTTTGACTAAGGGACTTGAGCATGCTGTTGTCCTTAAGTCGAGGTTGGGGATGTGACTGACAACCCATTTTGAGTCATCAACAGCGGGAGCCTAATACATTTGAGAGGAGATCCCTCGAAGTGTATTCAATGTGGTAANTCGATTTTGTTGTTAATGAAAGTGACAAGTGTGTCTACTATAAGGTTAAAGCAGATAAAAAAGTGATTTTGTGCCTGTATGTGGATGACATACTATTGCTTGGAACCAATATTGAGATTATTAACGAGACTAAAAGTTTCTTGAAAAGGCACTTTGAAATGAAAGATATGGGTGAGGCTGACGTGATTCTTGGTATCAAGCTGACTCAGTCAGCTGATGGAATAACCTTGTCACAATCTCATTATATAGAGAAATCTATACTTGAGAAGTATGGTTATTCAAATTGTAGAATCGCAAGTACACCATATGATTCAAAAGTTGCGCTTGTCAAGAATAAGTCAGGAGTTCATGTGTCTCAGTTAAGATATTCTCATATTATTGGGAGTTTGCAATATCTTGTTAATGGTACTAGACCATATTTTTCATATTTTGTGTCTAAGTTAGCTAGATATACAAGTTGTCTAAACAAGACTCATTGGGATGCTCTTGATAGAGTGCTTAGATATCTGAATGACATCATCTACCTTGGTTTGCATTACAGAAGGTTTCATAGAGTGCTAGAGGGATATAGTGATGCAAGTTGGATAGCTAAGAAATCTGGTTTCAATGGAGTGACTAGATACGTGTTTACCCTTACGAGTGGAGCTATATCCTAGAAGTCTGCTAGATAGACTATTGTAACTCGGTCTACTTTTGAGGCTGAGTTGTGTGCATTAGATACCACGGGAACGGAGGCTGAATGGTTGCATAGACTTATGTTTGTGATTCATGTAGTAAGTCAGCCGCTTCCTGCTCTTGCTGTTCATTGTGATAGTCGTACAACTATCGACAAGATAAACAGTAAGAAGTATAATGTGAAAACAAAGAGACACATCCAAGTTAGACTAAAGTCTATAAAGGGTCTGGTGTCTAACAGGATCATTGCTATTGAGTTTATTGGAACTCAAGATAACCTGGCTGATCCTTTGACTAAGGGACTTGAGCATGCTGTTGTCCTTAAGTCGAGGTTGGGGATGTGACTGACAACCCATTTTGAGTCATCAACAGCGGGAGCCTAATACATTTGAGAGGAGATCCCTCGAAGTGTATTCAATGTGGTAATAACAAGTTGTGAGGGTGTTTCAGTAGTACATCTATAACAAATATCTAGATACTCACGTATCTGAGTCTTTCCCTTGTAAACCTCAAGAGGTATTGTAATTGCTAGTTAGCAAGAGTTTTAAGAACTCTAAATGGGGTCAAATCGTGAAACGAGATGTTGGAAGTACATATTTAGAGATGTCGAGCTAAGCAAATGTTATTGTGTGGTCGCAATTAGAGAATAGGGTTATTCCTCGAAGCATTCGACGAACAGGATCAAGACATGACCATTAATATCTCAAAGTCGTAGATCAGCACCATAGCCTTTGATTTGTCGTCGTTTATGGAGCGTGGTTACACCAAACGGATAAAGATTCAAGGTGAAACATTCCATCTATATCTGGTACCCATCGAAGTAGGGGACTTAGAAGGGTTCAAACCCGGAAGGGTACCGACTCTGAAAAACAAATCATGATGAAAACTGATATGCATTTATGTATGGATTTGTGGGGAAATGTTAGACAATGGAAAGTTTAAGGCATATTTTATATATATTCTTGATATAATTTCCGAAAACGAAATAATGGAGGTTGTTCCTTGTTACGATGACTTAAACTTTCAGATTTGGATCTAAGACATTTTTTTAGTGGAATCCATAAAGAAATTGAGTTGAAGTTACTTGCTTGAAATGAGTTACGTGAGGATTGTTCCACATTGAATTTGTAAAAGAAAGATAATGAGTTTATATAACATCTTGTGTTAGTATTGTTTACAACTACTAGTGTAAGTAGAATGTTTATGTCACATGATGCTATTGAATACTTTATATCTTTTAATTGCAAGTTTATTTGATTTATTTATATTGATTATTTAATTTTAATATTAAATATATTGAGTAAGGATTATTTCAATAATCGGACTCTAAATATATATTGCAATATTAATATTACTTAATCTGAATAATATAAGTAACAAATAAAACCCATCTCTTTACAAAACTCTATTTCTTTGTAAAACACTATATCCCACATCGAAGAGAATAAGAGCATAGCAGAGCAGCTCAAGATACCTATATATTGAGGCGTGCATATCTAGTTGTGATGTGCCTCTTGCTTGTACCTTGCATACAATAAAAATTGCATAGGTTGTTGGGAAAATTGAGACGTGCCACTTTCTCCTACTTCACATACATATAAAGTTGCATAGGTTTTTGGGCGAACTAAGGTGCTAATCATTGTTGAGTGCTACGTATCTGTGAACGAAGTACTCTGTGTTGTTTTATCCTGGAAGTGATATTGTTGCAACCCAACACAGCGTAGTGGAGTAATTATCTATTCGAGAACAGTCAAGACTTCATGCAAGACTTGGCGACTCAGCTGTTTATTTTGGTTCTATCAGTGTATGCATAAAGTTTCTGTTAGAGCTAAATTTTATATCTTTTCTCTCGTCTTTACAGTTATTGATTCATATTTTGTTTGCCTTCGTGTTTGTTTCATAATTGGTATATGCTTGTTTTTGTTAATTATGATCATATAACTGCTCATTTTTGTGTTTAGATAATAATATTTCCAACAGTTTCTGTCATCTATTCTCCCTGCTTATAATGTAGTTAAAAGCAGTATTATAAAAGACGCGAATCAAACTTAGTTAGTGAATGCACAGAATATGGATTAATCAAATAATTCGTGAGTTAATCAGAATGATTAATTAAATAATCAAGAATTTAATCAGTTCGGTAAACTATTGAATAAGAATTAATCGGCGATTAATCGTGATTAATCATCTACTTTTAGAATAATGGACTTAAAAGTGGTAAGTAGTTTACAAAATAATTTCATATTCTCTTTAAATGTTCTCATGTTCGATGCTCCAATGTCCATTATTCCATTATTGTTTTTGTAACCTTGAGGAAAAATTAACCAAAATACTTCCTCTGAAGCTCCGATGTCCTAAAATACTATTCTTTAGATAACATGGTCCTATATGTTGAAAAAAAAAAACATTTTCTTTCATTTTTAATTTTTTTTAATGGTGATGGATTTTTAAAATGCGTACCCGAGTGTTTTTTTAATAGTATCACCCTGTGCATCCAAGAGATGCATATTAATATTTAAGTCCGCGTTTTTTAAAATGAATATTTTATATACTTTTTCCCCTACGATAATTAATTCTGACATGCCATTTTTTATCTAAGTTTCTAAATTAAAAATGTAAATTTATAAGTAATCAAACTTTTATATTTTTCTCATCGTAATCCTTTCGTTAATTTTCATTAAATGTCCGTTATATTTTGATAACATGACATTTTAAATAAATAAAGTAAAAATATGTATTTAAATCTCACCGCCATTCACTGTTGGAACCGACGGTTCCCTCCCCGCCATCTCCCTCCGTCTCTTTCTCTCTCTGTCAATACACAAAACACAACCCCACACACGCTGCACATCACATACACATATACATACACTACATCCAAGTTTTTAAAACCCACGACCACCACCTCTAATCTCCGGCCGGCTACTCCATCTCCGGTCAATAATACAAACCCTCAATTCAAATCCTAATCTAAAAATACCAATACACTTAAAGTACATACATAAAAACAATATACAATATACTTAAAATATGGTTAGAAAAAAGTTTAATCCAAATATGATGTACAAGTAGAAATTATATATTTTCACTTTTTTATTTAGAATGTCTTGTCAGCAAAATATAACGGACGTTCAATGAAATTTGACGGAAAGACTTCAATGAGAAAGTTTTAAAAATTTGATTATCTATCAATTTACTTTTTTAGTTCAGCGACTTAGATAAAAAAAAATGGCTAATAATAATTTAGGGACTTCAGAAACTCAGAATTAATTTACCCTAAAAGTAAACAAAGTTATAGCAAACAGGATGAAGAAAAAAAAACAAAAAAAAACAGTAGGAAGGAAACACTTCTATAGTTCTATATGCGAATTTGGCTTAATTGCGTTAGTGTATTGATGGTTGTCTCATAATGCTAATGCATTGTGCTTTTTACGTATTTTATAATGGTGAAATGAAAAAAAGATATCAACAGTTTGAATTGGTGAATTAGAAGAAAAATACAGATAAAAGCAGTAAAAAAAAGATAAATATGTTCTGTCATTTAAATAAAGATCAACACTAAAAAATTGTTCATTTGTCATTTCCAAAAAAAAAAACTACAAGCAACCTATTAATACAATTAACAAAATCATAACATTCTTACATATTATTGAATAAAATTTAAAATATTATTATAAGAATAAAATCGTGTATAGATGAAAAAATATTATAAAAATAAAAATAATGAATACTACAAAAATTCATGCATATATAAGTGAACATAAAAAGAGTAACGAAAGTTCGACAGTGTGCGGTGTGCCAAGATTTCTTTTCTTGGTTCTTATTTTAATTTTGGGCAGGGGTGGGATATGCAAGTCTGGTAATATTTTTGTTTTTATTAATCAACTATTAAATTGCACATGCCTCGTTTACAACTACGAAAAATTAATAAATTAAGCAAACAGTCATGCATATCTATAACGTATACTGAAAACTAGACCAGAATCGTGTATCTTTTTGTGCCATATACTAAAATGTCAGTGAGACAATTCGTTTGTATAGTGTATCTTTTCGTATTGTGTATTAAAATATCAAACACAAAACCGACCCATTTAGAATTCGTGTATTTTCGTGTTTGTGTACCTTCGTGTCATGTACTTTTCATATCATGTTTTCGTATAATATATAAAAAAATCATATAAATAAATAGATAAATATATTATACTATTAAATATATTTCTACAAATATATATTAAATATATATATATTTGCATCATATTTACATACAAAATTATAAAATTAAGTATAATTATATAAATAAATATGCATATATCTATAAGAAAAATAATGAATCTATATATAAATCTCAGTCGTATACATTCATGTTCGTTTCCTCAAAATGCAAACACAAATACTAAATACTAAATTTTCATGTCATTTTTCATGTCGTATTGTCATATCGTGTGATAAATTACCGGATCTACTAAAAACTACAGGAATTAGTGTTGGCCATTTGGTAGAAACATAATTGGTGTGGTGATATAAGATTNATAATAATGAATACTACAAAAATTCATGCATATATAAGTGAACATAAAAAGAGTAACGAAAGTTCGACAGTGTGCGGTGTGCCAAGATTTCTTTTCTTGGTTCTTATTTTAATTTTGGGCAGGGGTGGGATATGCAAGTCTGGTAATATTTTTGTTTTTATTAATCAACTATTAAATTGCACATGCCTCGTTTACAACTACGAAAAATTAATAAATTAAGCAAACAGTCATGCATATCTATAACGTATACTGAAAACTAGACCAGAATCGTGTATCTTTTTGTGCCATATACTAAAATGTCAGTGAGACAATTCGTTTGTATAGTGTATCTTTTCGTATTGTGTATTAAAATATCAAACACAAAACCGACCCATTTAGAATTCGTGTATTTTCGTGTTTGTGTACCTTCGTGTCATGTACTTTTCATATCATGTTTTCGTATAATATATAAAAAAATCATATAAATAAATAGATAAATATATTATACTATTAAATATATTTCTACAAATATATATTAAATATATATATATTTGCATCATATTTACATACAAAATTATAAAATTAAGTATAATTATATAAATAAATATGCATATATCTATAAGAAAAATAATGAATCTATATATAAATCTCAGTCGTATACATTCATGTTCGTTTCCTCAAAATGCAAACACAAATACTAAATACTAAATTTTCATGTCATTTTTCATGTCGTATTGTCATATCGTGTGATAAATTACCGGATCTACTAAAAACTACAGGAATTAGTGTTGGCCATTTGGTAGAAACATAATTGGTGTGGTGATATAAGATTTGCGTGCCCACTTGTACCAAACAAAAGGGGTGCTCTTAAACCAATAATCATGAACATCAACCTTGAGAGCATGGAATGTCGCATTTTTTGTTCAGAATTTCCATAGCCTAGCTCTTTGGGGGTTTTTTAAGTTCTGCATCTATACATTTTGGATTTGAAACTTTAGAAATTTGTCAGAGGCCATAAAGCTAGTTTGTTTTATGTGTCTAAGAGTCAACAATATGCAATTAAAGGATCAAGATGGTTATATTACAAATAAAAACCTGCATTTATAAGATTCACATGCCTCGGCTTGGACAAACATTAGCAAAGNCGTATAGTGTATATTTTCGTGTTGTGTATTAAAATGTCAAACACAAAACCGACCCATTTAAAATTCGTGTATTTTCGTATTCGTGTATTTTCGTGTTTGTGTACCTTCGTGTCATGTACTTTTCATGTCATGTTTTCGTATAATATATAAAAAAAATCATATAAATAAATAGATAAATATATTATATTATTAAATATATTTCTACAAATATATATTAAATATATATATTTGCATCATATTTACATACAAAATTATAAAATTAAGTATAATTATATAAATAAATATGCATATATCTATAAGAAAAATAATGAATCTATATATAAATCTCAGTCGTATACATTCATGTTCGTTTCCTCAAAATGCAAACACAAATATTAAATACTAAATTTTCATGTCATTTTTCATGTCGTATTGTCATATCGTGTGATAAATTACCGGATCTATTAAAAACTACAGGAATTAGTGTTGGCCATTTGGTAGAAACATAATTGGTGTGGTGATATAAGATTTGCGTGCCCACTTGTACCAAACAAAAGGGGTGCTCTTAAACCAATAATCATGAACATCAACCTTGAGAGCATGGAATGTCGCATTTTTTGTTCAGAATTTCCATAGCCTAGCTCTTTGGGGGTTTTTTAAGTTCTGCATCTATACATTTTGGATTTGAAACTTTAGAAATTTGTCAGAGGCCATAAAGCTAGTTTGTTTTATGTGTCTAAGAGTCAACAATATGCAATTAAAGGATCAAGATGGTTATATTACAAATAAAAACCTGCATTTATAAGATTCACATGCCTCGGCTTGGACAAACATTAGCAAAGTGTGATGGGTCTTGACAGATGAAACACCTTCTATCAGTAATAGGTTCACCTGTTGCTGAAACAAAGTTGCTTCCATTTGTATTGCTTCCGCCCCTGCCACTCCTGCCACCCCTGCCACGTCCACCCCTCCTGCTTTGGGCAGATGCTCGGTTACTGTAGTTTGAAGGCTGGCCATTTCTTTCATTGTAGACATCCTCCCATCTATACCACAACAAACAAAATAATTAGTTAGCAAAAGTTCTATAGAACTTGTTTATCTACACAACTTTAGATAATTATAGAGACAACCTAAACTGTAGCTGTGTCTATGTGACTATGCGATCAAGACAAGAATAANTTAAATACTAAATTTTCATGTCATTTTTCATGTCGTATTGTCATATCGTGTGATAAATTACCGGATCTATTAAAAACTACAGGAATTAGTGTTGGCCATTTGGTAGAAACATAATTGGTGTGGTGATATAAGATTTGCGTGCCCACTTGTACCAAACAAAAGGGGTGCTCTTAAACCAATAATCATGAACATCAACCTTGAGAGCATGGAATGTCGCATTTTTTGTTCAGAATTTCCATAGCCTAGCTCTTTGGGGGGGTTTTTAAGTTCTGCATCTATACATTTTGGATTTGAAACTTTAGAAATTTGTCAGAGGCCATAAAGCTAGTTTGTTTTATGTGTCTAAGAGTCAACAATATGCAATTAAAGGATCAAGATGGTTATATTACAAATAAAAACCTGCATTTATAAGATTCACATGCCTCGGCTTGGACAAACATTAGCAAAGTGTGATGGGTCTTGACAGATGAAACACCTTCTATCAGTAATAGGTTCACCTGTTGCTGAAACAAAGTTGCTTCCATTTGTATTGCTTCCGCCCCTGCCGCCCCTGCCACGTCCACCCCTCCTGCTTTGGGCAGATGCTCGGTTACTGTAGTTTGAAGGCTGGCCATTTCTTTCATTGTAGACATCCTCCCATCTATATCACAACAAACAAAATAATTAGTTAGCAAAAGTTCTATAGAACTTGTTTATCTACACAGCTTTAGATAATTATAGAGACAACCTAAACTGTAGCTGTGTCTATGTGACTATGCGATCAAGACAAGAATAATATTGTACTTTTCATTTTATGCTGTCTATATTTACATCCAAAAAACCAGTCAGCATAAGACAACACAATTATCCAACTGTCGATCCAATATTCGGAAATAAAATTGTTTAACAAACAGAAAGTCTCATTGGAACTCAAATTTTATAATCTATTGTCATTCGTAATATCGATCCATTTAAATGTAGACAATTCAGACTATTATACCAAACAGGCTATTAGACTTCCAACAAATTCCTTGTTAATTTGACTTCACAAGACACTGGTTTTGCATAAGCAGAAAACCCAAGTGAGCAAAGTTTTCATGCCGTACCAAACTGAGTTCTGGTCAAACTGCAACACAACTGCCGTTGCGAGTAAATCCTAAATATTTAAAATATTTAGTTTTATGTTATCCTTTATTACCCCATAGTTTATTCAACATTAAAATCATGCGGACATACATGAAGAAATTGCATCCCTGGCATGAATAGAACTTTTTCCCCCTGTTACTTTCAGTGTTAGCAGTTCGCAACGTGCAAGGGTTGCCACATGAACCACAAGGAATTGAAGGTTCTCCTGCAAAATGACAACAATTTGAGCTCAGAACACAAATATGGTGTTCAACAAAAGATCTGGTTGAATAAAAGTGAAGGTCAGAGTATAACATAAGAATACAGTGGCCAGACTCTATCAATCAGAATTGAAATTACATTCTATTTTGCTAATATACAGAGGATCGAGCACCAACTTCATAAAATCTTTTTCAATCATATGCATTGAAATAACAGATTTCTTTCTTCTAACTGTAGAATACTAGAATTACAGGAAGGACTGCAAGCACACACACAAAAATAAATTTATATGTGTGGTACATGCAGGTGGGCCTGGTGGCTCGCGCAGACTTCATTAAAGTTCTTATTGCTCTTAAACAAGAGAAAAGGCCCTGAATGTCACAATTTGGGAGGAAAATGCCCTAAATGGCACAACTCGTAATAATGGCCCTAAATAGCACTCCAAAACGCTACATAGTGTGGCGTGCTGTAAAATGGGTGAAAACGCTACTTCGTGTAGCATTTTGCACTTTTTTTAAAAAAAATTCGGGAAAAAACGCTACTTCGTGTAGCGTTTTGAATTTTTTTTGAATTTTTTTGGGGGAAAACGCTACTTTATCTTGAGTTCTAGGCTAAAAAACGCAACTTAAAGTAGCGTTTTGGGGAATTTTTTTTTTTTTCAGAACTCTACACGATGTAGCGTTTTGGAGTGCTATTTAGGGCCATTTTTTTGGGGTGTGCCATTTAGGGTATTTTCTCCCTAAATTGTGATATATAGGGCCAACACCCCTTAAACAATTACATATGCTTAGATGCTGGTTAGTACTTGATAGAGTATATATTTATATATATTTTATATAAATATATTCCTCATATTTATTACATTTTGCATTAATTGGAGGTTTATTAATTAGATTTTAATGTTTTATTGTAGGAAGCAAGATAATNAGGAAAAAACGCTACTTCGTGTAGCGTTTTGAATTTTTTTTGAATTTTTTTGGGGGAAAACGCTATTTTATCTCGAGTTCTAGGCTAAAAAACGCAACTTAAAGTAGCGTTTTGGGGAATTTTTTTTTTTTTCAGAACTCTACACGATGTAGCGTTTTGGAGTGCTATTTAGGGCCATTTTTTTGGGGTGTGCCATTTAGGGCATTTTCTCCCTAAATTGTGATATATAGGGCCAACACCCCTTAAACAATTACATATGCTTAGATGCTGGTTAGTACTTGATAGAGTATATATTTATATATATTTTATATAAATATATTCCTCATATTTATTACATTTTGCATTAATTGGAGGTTTATTAATTAGATTTTAATGTTTTATTGTAGGAAGCAAGATAATCCTAAACTTGGAAGAATTGGAGATTAAAGAGCCCAATTTGGATATAAATTAGAATTAAATTCGGAATTGATGGGCTGCGCACACACGGTTCACTATTTGGGCCATAACGTGAATTCTAGAAGTCAGAATTGGGTGATTTTACAGCCCATGCGAAGATAATCTAAAAATCTATAATTCAGAGGTGGCCCAATACATATATTTTAAGTGGAGCAGCCCAGAAACAGGCCTGGACAGCTGACTACGAATTTTGTATTACAATTCTATCTCGTTTAGGAAAGTGAGTCTTATTTTCTTGGAAACCATTAAAAACACTTATATATTAGGGTTTGTAAAATAATTAGTGGCGGCCGTGTATTACCTAGAGCGAGAATCAGAGAGAAAACTTGGAGAGAGAACTTGAGCAAGGATTGAAGGGATTCACTCCAAGTTCAAGAGATTTTGTCAAGTTGTATCTTCTTAACTCTATACTCTTGTAACCATGGTTTTCATTATTAATATATGTTTGTTTTCTTTCTTTGCTATGAGTAACTAATTCTCTAATCTGGGAATTAGGTAGTATTCATTGGTTTGCGATGTTTGTTTAATATTGTATTGTGATTTCTCTGCTTTGCTAATCT
>QRFB01001407.1:31416-67224 GCA_008931105.1 Oenanthe javanica
GAATTTCAACATTGAAGCCTTTTTAAAAATAAAATAGAAATTATTAATTTTTAAGTATATTTTATTATTAAACAGATTTTTTTTCTAGCTTTTTTACTAGATTCTATATTTATATTTTCAGTTTTTATTTTTGAAATACAAATCTTTCTGAATCTAATAGATTGGAGTGTTCTATTTATTTTATTTGCAATTATATTTCTTGTTGGATTATATATAGGGATATTCTCTATGGTACCACCGTGGAATTACATTACGTTTCTGGCTTCTATTCATGGTACAGTCGAATTTATGGATTGCTATACGTGGTACAATCTGTTAGCCAAATGTTAAGAAAATATCAAATCTTAAGGGTACCATTGATAAAAGTCAATTCTACGATGGTATCAAAGAGATTTTTTCTAAAATTTTACTTTATCCTTAAACCTTATGAATATATTTATTTGAGTTATTATTATTAATATCTTATTATAACTTGTTCAATATGGTGAAAACTATTGTTAAACATCATTTTGCTACCACTATCGTAGGTTTATAGGTGTTTCTTAACATTTGCCTAAGAGAAGTGTACCGTGATAACAATCCATAAATTTGAGGGTACCATGAATAGAAGCCAAAAACGTAATGGTACCATTGGTAAAAGCCAATTCCACAAAGGTACCGTAGAGAATATCCCTTACATATATATATATATATATATGGAGGCCTAATGCAATTGCGTCACTGGCCTTATGAAAAGTTTTCATGAAGCGCAAAACTAATCATCCAATGATTTTTTTTTTTTATCCGTGCTGGATTGCAGTGACCAAAACAAGTTTATAGTGGTAAAAACATACCTTGTTGGTTCGCTCCCTGAGGACGAGCACTACGTGATCTGGATGTTTGTGAAGGGCAATTATTTGAAGTGTGCCCAGCCTGCCTGCAATGTGTGCAAGTTCTCTGCCTAGGAATACTTTGCTGGACATTGCTGGAAGATGTGTTGGACCCTCGTCCTCTTCCTGTACATTTTAAAAATAATTGACAACTAAAGTAAACATGGAAGTAGAAGTTAAAATGTTTGTTTCTAGTTCCTCTGATTACACATTTAAATGTAAAGTAGTGCAATACCATCAATTTAAAGATGCACTAATTTTTAACCCAGGCACGACTAAAAATACATGTACAATTTGAAAATGACCCAAGTATTAAAACTGAAAACAAAATATGCTCGTCCAATACGTTAACCTTATATATAATGTTCTAAGTTAAATAGCAGGTCAGCCCACTTGTCTCTATGATATTCCTATTCTACTATATTATTTATTGTCCTTGATCAGTGTGTATAAGTGAGAGATATATGTCTGAACAGAGGAGGTGTTGCTGTCAACACCTGCCTTCAATCAGTCTAACTGATAATTGTTGAAGATACTGGAACTCAAACACGCAATCACTTGGTAAAATACGAGTTTAAACGTGTTGGATGGTCAACATGATTGATAGGTTGATGGATGGCAATCAACTGCTTTACCACTCTCAAGGACTTGACCTGAATAGAGAGGGGGCACACCATCTGGTTTTTGGATCTGGTCTGGGGGTCAAAAAGTGCAAAAAACTGAATCTGAACAGGAATTCCCTGAAGAACTTTGTCACGATACATACACTGACACTCCTCCCTATCTTATTTTGGTTTGGATTTTTTTTTTATGACCAAACTTCAACATAATCTGGTCTTGAGTTTCATTTAGGAAACTTGAGTTTGGAGGGATAATTGGTTGACAAACAAATCTAGGCAGAAATGACACAAGTTCACTTGAGAACATTGAATTTTTAACAAGAAAAACACTGATTTCTCTACGTAAATGAACCAGCTCTAATACCAACTTACACCAGCTCTGATACCAACTTACAAATCAGTGCATATAATAGAAAGATTTAGTGCATATTTTAGTTGCGTGTTACAAAAGACGATAGTAGTCTCATATAAAGAAAATTGTAGGCTAAACCAGCTCTGATACCAACTTACAAATCAGTGTATATAATAGAAAGATTTAATGCATATTTTAGTTATGGGTTACAAAAGACGATAGTAGTCTCATATAGAGAAAATTGTATGCTAAACCTGATGTACTGCGCAACTACTAACTGATACTAAACTCCCAACCACTACTACTCTCATCTTAAGATCTAATAGCCAACAACATTGCACTATGCTTTTATGTTATTGCTGATATTTAACAATTATCTAGTCATAGTTGCACATAAAATATTCTTAAACATCTATTTATTTGATATAATAAACTGTATATTAATTTATAACAAACCTATCTCTAAATAATACAAATAATTAATCAACAAAAAGTTTCTTAACTAGTTAACTGTGTAGCATATAATAATGAAACTCATTATTGATTTCTCCGCAAAGGTTGGAACCACTTATCTGACCACTCATTGAGAGACATTTTGATATTAGTGAACTAAAGCGCATAATACTAACGAATCAGTTAATGTTTTTCCATATCTTAAACCATCTATGCATGGTCTCAAGTTCAACCCCCAAGACCATAGTCATTAATCTGAATGCATAAAGAATTATAAATTAATATTTCTCTCTTCAATTTTTTTCACAGTTATAAATCATATGTTTAAACTATTCTATTATCATATATAATGGAAGGATATCATGCATGTCTGTCTTCAGAATGTATGTGACAAAATTGGGTTCAAATTGGTACCAATTGTTGATTCATCTCATGTTCTAGTCCCAACAAGAGACATGACAAGGTGCTACATTTCTATAGATATATTTTGTGGTCCAATTTATGCTAAAAGACCTATTATCTGCTATTATTGATGTAGTTTTTATTTCACTGATGCTTATTAAAATACTCACGACAAATTCTCCATTTGATGATGACTTAAAAGCCATTTCATTATAGCTAACCCCCTATTTGCTACTACATACAGAGAGCTTGACATCATAATGTCATTAAATTGTAAGACAAAAGTTATGCACATATTTGCAAACCAACTGATGAGCTATCATATCAACTATTAAAGTCCTCCAAGAATTAGTTCGAAGTTGGAACAAGACTAACAATAATATATTCATTTGGAAATACAATGATTATAATACTTAAAGCATGCAAGGGGGTTAACATTTCTTTCCAAGATAATGGAACGAGGAATTTGATAGTTATTAATTTATTATGTCTAATTGTCTATGATTCAGGTTGAATTTGTTTTTAAATGTAAAATGAAAAATATAAGAATCTGATACACACCAGAGACACCTAGAATATCACGGGAACCGGTGCCGCACGTTTCAATAAGTTGTTTTAGAATATCATCACAGCCACCAATGCAACCTGAAAAGAAAAGAGAGACTGGAGATAGATATTGATAATTCAAAGGTACCCAATGTGAGAAAAGAGAGAATTTATTCCACAAAGATTAGGTTATTAAGTTGATGTTCCGATGTAGAATGATGAAAAAATATGAACATTGAAGGTGAACATTATTGTGCAAGTAACTGTACAGGCAGGTGAAGTGTAAAGAAGTATCTTTTAAATTCTTCAAAAACAATCATACCTAAATGTTCCACACTGAAGTGCATGGGTATTTCCAGCCGACGAAATTTAAACTTGATCATAAAAACAGGACCTGTGATGCAGTTTTTATTATTCAATATGTATGAAAGATGTAAGACATGTAATATTTTGACATACAACTATCAGAAACAAATAATACTGAAAGTTAAGTTGGAAATCAATAACCTGGAGTGCAAGTACTACAAACAGTTGTGGTCACAGATGCTTCTGAAATAGGTCCTGGCAGCCAAACAACATTTCTACACTAAAAGCATAAGGCAATAATTTTATATTTTATACAAAAATAAATAAAATATAAACATGAAGTATTATAATAATAAACATAGAATAGATGAGAAGAAAAGCTTCAGATGTATACCATTATGAAAAAACAGAACACATTTAGACTTATTCATCATCATGTACAGAAAGCTTCTAAAAAGCACTTCATACAACATTAATCGTATACTTTAATACGTGCAGCAATTATATATCATGCAAAAGAGATTGCCACATTAGGAGCAATATTATAAACATAAAACATCTACTCAACCAACTGTTATATTTCAAAAAGCTTCTTTGCAAGAGAATTTTAGGCACCATTCATCTGAGACTTGATGTTTAATAATGCAGCAATTAGATATTATGCAAAAGAGATGTACACAACTTGAGAGAAATTTATAACATTCAAATCTATGAAACAATCACCTACTTGCGGATAACCCAAGCATCCGACCATAAAGTTTCCATCCTGAAAAGAAAAAAAAACATAAGAAAGGATGAATATTAGAACATCCAGCATACCTGGCAAAATCAATATGGCTTAGTAGATGAAGTTTAATATAATAGTTGTGTCATCTCTATGTTTGACGGTTAAATAAAATCTAAAACTATTGTTTGTTGAGGTCAGTCACAGAATTTACAAACCGAACGCACACGTTTTCACAAAGACTCGAATATTTGATCTCTTTTTAGTTTTTACCAAGGGAAGAGGGGTATCTTCTAGGATACGATGCTAAGAATAAGTTAGTTTTCTTTTTCTTCATAGGTATAAAATAATGTTTTGTACAAGTGAAGTAAAAATAAACTTTAACCACTATAAACAATGACATAGAATGTAAACTCTAATTAAATTATGATGATTTCATCAATCTGCTGAGTATTAGAATGTAATGGGGTTTATGCTTCTACCTTGTTACATGATTAGATTTATTTAATTTTCCTCCTAACTGAATGGTTATTATAATTTACAGAGTACTAATACTACCTCTATGCATTACATATTATTTGATGTTACAGTGTAGTAAATTATAATATTTACTGGTCTTCAATCATATTATATTTATTATATATTTATTTAAAACTACTATTTCCATAATAGCATCGAAAACTTAATAAATACATTCTATAATATAGTTAAAAACGTAATGATTTCAGAAGTTTTATCTATATTTTATTATTAATTTTAAATTTATTGTTAATACAATGCTATTCAGTAATTAAGTAAAAAATTAAAATATTAATATATCAATTTTACAATTTCAAAACACTATACTCTACAATTTAAAAACAAATACCTAATATATAATTAAATATAAACCATAGTATTATTCAAATATAAATCAACTATAATTATAATGAATAGGTGTAGTTAATTTATGACCAACCCCCCACACAAAAGAAGCTAGAGATTGCAAATGTTTTAACACATACTAGAATCCACAAATATTATAAAGTGGGATTAGAAGACAAATTATATCATTAAATAACTCTCATAGTCAAACTGCTGAAATGTAACAAATACTATTGTTGCCTTACTTAAAACATTATTTAGCATGGACAAATACCGGTTTACGCTTCAGCGCCATATCTGACTCCTGACAACGATCACATCGCCTAACGACCTCTCCAAATGTATGTTGCTCGTTTGCAGCAGGCCTGTTTGCTCTGCACATATGATGTATATAATATTATTATGACTGAAGTACACACTTATGACCCTATAGAGGGATAAATGGATAATGAACTACCTCTCAAAGAAAACATCCATGGCTTCGAATAGCTTTGCTTTGTTCAACTTAGCCTGCGGATAATCGAATTCTATTTATGCCGCAAAAATACAGTTCAAACTCACACGATTAGCTCAACTTGTATTGTCGAACAAAGAGAAAATTCAACACTTGGCACTTAATTGAGTGTAGTTAATTTATGACCAACTCCTTTTTATAGTTCTGGTAAAACAACAAAGTTCATCCATCTGAAATCTATTAATTTTCTCGTATTATGTGAGGCCACAATCAATACAATTAATATTTTATCTGTATAGAATCTAAATAATTGATTTGTTAGAGTTAATGACTTGATGAAATTATGGGCTTAAATATCACATTTTTGTACCAAATGGCCCCAAATATCATAATATTAAAAGTTGGCCCTTACCCATCACAGGCAAACGCCAAA
Organism: Oenanthe javanica; assembly: GCA_008931105.1. Lineage (NCBI taxonomy): Eukaryota > Viridiplantae > Streptophyta > Magnoliopsida > Apiales > Apiaceae > Oenanthe > Oenanthe javanica. Next base: position 37,440 of record QRFB01001407.1, read on the forward strand.
TAAACTCGCGTATATAAATTATTCAACAATTCATGTTTTGAATGGCAGAATCAAAAGTCCTTCCACTCCCTAAACAACTCCTTCCGATCCCGTGATAATAACTCCGGCAGCATCAACCAAATAAGCATACAGAAACAAACAAATGTATGCATGTATATATACAAACAATCAATTCACAGCCTAAAAGCTCCGAATCGAAGCTAAAGATCTCACCTTTATCAATCCTAGGGCTCAAAATCAACCAAATCTTTAATTTCAAGCTTGAATCTTTAACATCCAGATCGAGAATTGAGATGGGTTGTGATTAGATTTGGGAAAAAGAGTGAATTAAGATGAAAAATTAAGGTTTTGNTCTTTAATTTCAAGCTTGAATCTTTAACATCCAGATCGAGCATTGAGATGGGTTGTGATTAGATTTGGGAAAAAGAGTGAATTAAGATGAAAAATTAAGGTTTTGAAGAGGGGAGATTGAAAAATTGAGGGAGTTTATCTTAATTATTCTTTTATATTAACAGAAATAACGGAAGTTGCATTTGCGTTGTTCCGAACACGCAAATTCAACTTGCGTTTCCGGTGTCCTGTGCCTTTAACGCCGCATCAACTTGCGTTTGCGTTTGTGTAGAGAGGTCAAAAAAATAAAAGATAAGAAACGTCAACATGCGTTTAAAAAAAAAACTTGATGTTGCGTTTTCTTGTGATAGAAAGGGTCATTTTCATGAGTTGTGATATTTTGGGCATTTTTTGTTCAAATTGTGATAGTAAGGGCCAAAACCCACTTGATGCGATATCACGGCAGTTAGTGATTTGGAATGGAAGACCTGGTGGAATTGAGAATATTTCGATTTTATTTAGGAATACGGAACTGATGTTGAGATTATAAACATGAAAGCTTTTGTATGTTTAAAGGCATTGAGGAATAAGATTCCAGTCTCTGTGTGGAGTCCTGGAGAGTGGGTGATCTCTCGAATATTACCTAATTGTGTGGGTGTGCATATCGATAATTACATTTGATGACAAACGGAAGTGAAGATTTTTTATATATGTTATTAATAAAATTAAATATATTTAGTGTAGAGATTAATGTGTATTTATCTATGTAGTTTATATGCGGGGCTATTGGATTATTAGATAGTAATTTATTTATTATAAGCTCAATTGTTTACATGCCTTAGTCCATTAGGCTATATTGCTAAGGTTTTCAGTTCCTATATAAGTAATGTAATTCTCACATATTAATTAGGTTTGGTTAATATACAATGATTTTGATATCAATATTGATTTGAGTCTCATATTTGGGTGCATTAGGATTAAGATCCATAGCTTTTTATCCTTTATTTGGTTGAAAAATCTTTGGGATGGTAGATTTTATGTGTTTAAATCACCGAAGTTCTATCTTATTATCGTTTTTGTTTCAATAATTCTTTGTTCCCGAATCTGTCCTGCATCAACATTATTCTAATTACATTGACTTGAAGCAGCTTATATATGTCAATTATATATAAAGAGAGAGAAAGAGAGATAGGAGGCCATACAATTCGGAACAATTGGCATCAAAGGATAGTTGTTGAAAAACTTAATATACAGATAAAATCCCATTACTTAAAGAAAGTATTCTTGCTTCCATTGTAAAATTGGATGTCCCTACACTTTGGTCACATGAAGTGACTCGACCATCTTCAATTGTTTTTGAGGCTTTGTAGCAACCTCTGGTAGTTACAAAGACAAAGACAAAAAGCAAGGGACTCAATTTTCTGACATCTCGCGAGCATCCCTACACTCATTGTTGCAACGACTTGAATTGGCTGAGGCATAAACCTCGAAGGTCGGTTGTTTCACAAAAAAAACATTACAAGATATGCTATTACGAGGAAAGTCAAAAGCCTTTTCACAACTAGAAAGAATAGAAAGATGTTGGGGAGCCTTTAAAATCCACGCAAGAGGTGTTGTTAATGACCAATTCTTTTCTCTACATTATACCACTATTGTACAGTGATATCATCATTAGTGTAATTACTAGGAAGTAGGGAAAATTCATATATTTGAAAAATGGCATGTTCGGGGGTTCAGGGATTAGTACAGGGTATGTACATGATACATGACATAGCATATCTAAATATCTAGGTAACGGGGTGCATGGTAATATGGGAGTGTGGGGTTGATAAAAATTGTAAATAAAATGAAATTTTATAAATAAAAAAAATTGTTTAATATATTTTACTTGCCCTAACCTCCACATGCAAATATGAGACAACTCTTCAACTTTCTAAGTAACTATCTTCTAGTCTTCTACACTGCAGCTCCCCTCAACCTTTTGAAAGTGCATATTGCCGACTATTTTCTTGATAATTTGTATCCCCATATCTGGGTAAGTGGGTGTGTGGTGATGTGGGACTAGAAAAAATTGTAAATAAATTGAATTTCTATTAAATTAAAATTTGTTTTTTATTATTTTCCCCTTATTTTCCCTCATCTCCACCATTTGGTGAAATTATAAAATTTTAGTTTTTGTTTGGAAATGAGGAGTTGATGTTGTGATATATATATATATATAAAGGTTTTTTTATGTTTGATGTTAGGGAGGCATGTTATTTTAGTGTGTGTAGAAAGTGNCTTCCCTCATCTCCACCATTTGGTGAAATTATAAAATTTTAGTTTTTGTTTGGAAATGAGGAGTTGATGTTGTGATATATATATATCTATATAAAGGTTTTTTTATGTTTGATGTTAGGGAGGCATGTTATTTTAGTGTGTGTAGAAAGTGAATATTTCTCTCAAATATCACTAGGAGGAATGTGGGTGTTAATCCAACACTTCGTAGGAAGCTCGAGAGATTATGAAGGTGTTTGTTTTATCTTTTCTTCCTCATATAAGAAGAAGAAAAGTACCTATATCGGATAAGCTAAAACAAACAGGCCATATATAGGCTTCCCTCAGCTAATCACAATAAGCACTTGGTTAAACTCTCTTTTGTTTTATATTGTTAAACCTGAAATGACATAATATTGGGCTTAATCGCTATAATTTATACATATACATGAATGCATAAGTACTAAAAGAAGGAAGTGCTTTGCATGTCTCACTATAAAATGTCTGAAAGTGACTTACATCTTGAAAACAAGCTTTCATCTGCTGCAAACAAGTAGCTAGAACCTCAGATTTGTTCTTTGTCCCTATGCTAACCGCTTTCATGTCAGACTCCATCATCGCACGTAGATATGGTTTCCAGAGTTCATAACTGTATCATAAAACATATAATAATAAAACAACATGGAATTTCAAAAGAAAAAGAATATATTTGATGTTATATAGGCTACAATAGGCTAGAGTGAATAAATTTTCTTACAAAAAGTGATTTGAATATTTGTTACATACATTAAATAAGGATGAAGACATCACATATGAAAAATGAGAATACTTATTTCTTATATTGTACAAGTGTCACAATTCGTAAATGGCCAAAGTGAGCACTGATTAATCCACAGCAAGAAATATGTGTACTTGTGTGATGGTTTAACATGCCTGCCTTTGATTAGTGTTGTTTAAGTTAAAATGGGAAGAACTTTACTTTCTAGTGCAATATTTCACGAACAACTTGGTAATTTCCCCCAAATTGCACATGTTTTAGCCTGACCCATATATACATTTAATTTTAACCTGACCCATTTTAAATGAACTAAAATGATAAGTTCCACTTCAGTTTGTACTCCATGAGCACTTTACAAGTATGTGATCCAACTCCTCTCAGTGTCGAATTCTCTTGTTCTTATTGTTTATTTGTTTTTCTTCTGTTTTTTTTTGTTTAATCATTCCTCATGTTATGAGGAAAAGGAATATCAGATTAAGCTCATATAAGCTATGTTTATATTAGGTGAAACAACATCCCAATGGAACATATTTATGAAGGACCTACCGATTTCAGTTATTCATACTTCCCAATTATCACAACCTCTTCTTTTCATTCAAAGCCAAGAAAACTATCTCTTGTGTCACTGTCACATATGCATACTATACTTGTATTCGTATATTGTATATAAAGCATGCATTATTTTAATGATTATTTAATTTGTATCTTCTTTGGAGGTTTTGATTATCCAGTAACAACCCTGTATATAATTCTTCAACTAATATAATATATATACAGTAGTACTGTAATCATTTTTTGGTGATTAACATACACATGATGTGTCTTTTTTTAAAATAGATAAAAAGATAACAAATTCGTTAAAACACAGTAGGAAAAAATGAAAAACTAGTAAACAACAGAAAGAAAGAGAGATATAAAGGCAGTGAGACCCTTGTAGAGATGAATACTTGTTGTTTTGCATTAAAAGGTATACAATGTTATTTCACCTTATATAAAGGTAGTGTTTATATTAGGTTAATCTGATATTTCTTTTTCTCTTCTTTTATTAATAATCATAAATTTTCAATTTTGCCATTAAATTATCAAGTATATGATTTGGGTCACTTCATATTTTACTTTTAATTATTAGTGAACTACTAATTTAGACCCCAATTTAAAAGTTATGAATCAAAATTCAACTATAAATATATAAAATTAATTACATGCATGTACTACTATGTTTGAGACTTAGAGTGAATAAGTGGGATAATGGACGAAGACTTTCTTCACGGTTGCAGGGCCCTTTACATTGAAAGAGAAATAGCCAAAAGTGGAAGTGGTGCAGGAAAATTTGATGAAGATAGATATATGATATAAAAACAATAATTAAATAAGCTTGGGTAGATATGATTATCAAATCACTGTATATCAATTAAACAAGTCTAAATGTCTAATAAAAGAAGAATACGACCTAAGTATAAATACTAAGAATAAAACCCTAATGGACCAAGACCCATAACTACTTGGGCTTATTATTAATAACCTAAATAACTAGAGCATAAATATCACTATTTTCTGAATAATAGAAATATATAGACTATATAATAAATAATACAAAGACTCTTTTCCAACTTTACTTGTGTTCCTCATCAAATAGTACTAGTATCCATACAAAAATAGATGACTTTGAGGTTTGTAATAACGTTAGGCACTGCTTTGATTTTTTTTGTAAGTTATTTTATATTTTAATTTATGTGTCAAGCATATTTTATCTTTAGTTAAAATTGGCCCATGCCGAAGTTGTATTCCGGCTTGGCTTCGTCCCTGCTAATGACTATAACAATTAATTATATAATTAAAATTACATAATTTAACCATAAAAGGTGAAACATAATTTAGGATATTAAGATCTGGCAAAGTGGAGTCGTGAGAACAACAATATCTTTCATCATTATTAAGTTCGTTACTATGATCCCATTTAGCAATCAATTTAACCAACTCCTGTACTAGAACTGAATCCAGGTAAAAGATGATACATTATAACTCAATTACAAAAGAGAAAATGCCCAATATGGCACTATTTTTAACTCAAATGCCCAAAATGGCACTATATGGGGAGATGGCCCAAAATGGCACCCGAAGACGCTACATAGAGTAGCGTCTTTTTATTCTTTCCCTACACGCTACATCGTGTAGCATTTACAATTTTTTATTTTTTATTTTACTCCTAATAAAATAATAATAATAATAACATAACCCAAAACCAAACACACCTAATTTAACCGTTTTTAATATTTTAGGGTTCATCAATTCCCTAATTGAGTTTTAGAAATATTAAACTTAAATTAAAAGTTAAGTATTTGAATTAACCCTAAACCCTAATTAAAGTTAGGACCCTAATTTAACCATTTTTAATATTTTAGGGTTCATTAATTTCTTAATCGGGTTTAGGTTTTAGAAATATTAAACTTAAATTAAAAGTTAAGTACTGAATGTATAAGCCTGTAATAGAATGTTCAACATTTTAGGGTTTAGGGTTTAGGGCCCACTAAGTTTTTATAGTAATTCAAATCTACGGCACTTTTCATACCATCTTGGCGACTAAACGTACACAACTCGCGTATCGGTGACAGAGGGGCTATAATTGGAGATACCATTGTTTCTGGTACAGAATGCTTATGCCTTTGCGTCCGATGCCACGGAATCTGCTGCAAAGTCAGTCTTACTAGGACCCGAGACTGGCATTTGTCTTTCCGAACTAATAAGGCTAGCATTCGAAGTCGTGATTGGCAGAGAAATGGCTCGTGCGAGCACAAACCAAAGGAAGNACCATTGTTTCTGGTACAGAATGCTTATGCCTCTGCGTCTGATGCCACGGAATCTGCTGCAAAGTCAGTCTTACTAGGACCCGAGACTGGCATTTGTCTTTCCGAACTAATAAGGCTAGCATTCGAAGTCGTGATTGGCAGAGAAATGGCTCGTGCGAGCACAAACCAAAGGAAGTTGCCAAACCAAAGTAGACCCTAAACCCTAATTAAAGTTAGGACCCTAATTTAACCGTTTTTAATATTTTAGGGTTCATTAATTCCATAATTGGGTTTAGGTTTTAGAAATATTAAGCTTAAATTTTTTTTTAACTCAACATCAACTAGCATTTTTGCTTTTATTTTTTTATAAAAATTTTGAGAAAAACATGACATTATCCCGCGTTTTAGCATAAAACCCAACTTCAAGTCACGTTTAAGGTCCTCAGACGTCAAACGATCTAGCGTTTAGGGCTCCTAGACGCTATATTGTCTTGCGTTTGAGATTTTTTTAAAAAAAATTATGCCCAAACGCTAGACGATCTAGCGTTTCTGGGTGCTATTTCGGACCATTTTCCAACCCTATGCCATTTTGGGCATTTTGTATAGAAATTGTGCCACATAGGGCCAACACCCGAATTACAATAAAGAAAATATATTTTAATTGCCTTAGATTGAAAGATGATACTCACCCCATGTCATCATATCCCATAACAAGTGCTTCTCCCTGAAATCAAGCAAACTGTTAAACAGCTAAAAAAACGCAAGTAAAGAAATAACGTAAGGTTTCATTGCATGTAATATTAACCGACTAGTAATTCACTACTCCAACTGCTAATTGAAAAAAAAGGTGGTAAAATCTGCATGTGAATTTCATACAGCGGAGATAGGAAGGTACAAAGGCAGGAGGGAAAAGTCATGTTTTTTCAACAATCCGTCTAATTCCCAGAATATACACTCCACACTTACCTTCAACGACTAGTAAATAATAAAAATGTCAAAAATAAAAACAAATTGAGTACAAAATATGCAGTTCGGTAAGCAAACAAATTTGAAGTTTTGTAGACAAATTTATTGTTTCTTAGCAAACTCTTCAAGAAAAAGGGTGAAAATATATGTATAATCTTAAAAAGAAAAAAAAATCTGTCCAGTAATATATTTGAAGTAAAACAATTACACTCTATGTTGGGGAAATGCAGCATGAGGTATCACAACCATTAGTGAAGAGAAAAAACTCCATATTTACCTGTTTTAACAATCTTGTATGCTTGTTTATCTTTAAATAATGCAACTAAAAGTATTAAATGACAGAAAATCAAAATTGATGACAGAATACCCTGTTTGAAAGTAGAAGAATATTTTGCATGCCTTACTTGCAGTATGAGTGAACAATGTAGCTCATCAACAATGACCTATTCTGATTAATCATAAAGCTCTCATAAACAATGAACTATTCTGATTAATCAAAAAGCTAATTGGACAGGATCACAGGACTCACGAGGTATAGGTTGAAAACAAACAAATACACATTGCATAAAATATTAATTAAAAGAAAGCCAACAATAATCATACTGAAGAGTCCTTATAGGTGAAAGATACTTGAGACTTTTATTAGAACTGAGCAAAACTAAACATAGGAAATGGAATTCATAAGTACTTATAGGTGAAAGGAATTACAAGATGCGTGGGTGTGAAACGTGTAGTGTTCATGTCTTTAGTAGCATAATACCGATCTAGCAGTTTTTGTATGTGATCATGCATCGTTGCGTCAGTACCAATCCCTGCCTACAAAACATTAAAGGGCAATAATATAACTTAAATATATGAAATAGGCAATTCAAAGAGTGATTGCAGAGAAATCTTTGCGGCCTGGAAAGTTGAACCAAAAACTTAATCAATTTGTATAACTTTTAAAAAGTTATGTACAGAAACAATAAGTAATTGACATTTCTCACCTTATCCATACATTCCATAAGATCAGCTTCACTTAAAAGGGGTGGCGGCCTTGTAACTCCAGAGTCAAGTGTCAGAGTCGTTGGTATAAACTGCAATATTAAATAAGAAAATCACTGCTTGATTATGTATTCTACCATCTGCTTCTTCAAAAAAGTGGTTTTTGCAGATATAATAGAACTTGGACTCCTAATTAAAGCTGTTTTGTTGCTAAATTAGAACTTACTCCATTTCCTTCCTTTTCATGAATAGCAACAGCTATCTTTGGTTTTGAATATAAAACCAAAGTTCCGTCAGTGCTATTTTTCATTTGCATTTGGCTATGCACAGTTTAAAAATCTGGTTTGCCTATTTTACCTATAGCACCAGTTTTGGCACTGCACTGGATTTGGTCTGATAAATTATAATGACTCCAAACGTTTTCCTTTAATTCAACATAATGTCCAATACTATTATCTAACAGTAACACAGAACAGAAGTAAACAAGTCAACAATGCCAGAAGAATCAGACAACCCAAAAGAAGCTTGCCTCTATTGTAGCAGTGACATCAACATATGGAGTAGAAGTAAGTACATATAAAGGCTCAAACAGTATACCATGTTATGACAATGAACCAAAACTTTTAACATACAGAGAAACAATACATTAAGGAAACAACAAACCTGATGACCTAGCATATATGTTGGAATTATTGATCCTCCCCATGATTCAAATCGATAAACTTCCAAATAATTTTTCTGGGAAATGTGAAGTAGATTAGTGAATGGAGCACACAACTATAATCAGCACGCTACTTGAACTTTTAATATCGGCGACTAAAATCAGTACACTATTTTCTCTGTTTCTTTTGTTTTAATTTGGTTAAACATCATATTACTTTCTAGAAGATACTATAACTTAAGATTAAAATTGACATTGGTGACAATCAGCTATTTCAAATATATGAAATAGCTGATTACAGAGTTTGTGCAAGATTCTTGAAAATGTCAATATTGGAAGCGGCAATATTTTGTCGAAAAGATTTACTCGAGCATATTTTTTGTAATGATGGGGTCACTAGAAACACGTACACAAAATCACGCATCAATAAATTACTCCCTCCGTCCACCATTGAGTGAATTAGCAGTTTAGCATGCAATTAAGAATTAAAAATAAATCGGTTGACACAATTTTAAAATTTTTAATATTGGATTTAAAATATAAAACATAAGAAAAAATTGTGTGAGCTTCTATATTAAGTCTTAATAATGGGATAGGGGCAGAGTTACTTTGTTATGCCTCTATTTTACTTTTTACACAATTTTACATCTCAAAGGGAGCGGAGCAAATCATTCAACCAAGCTTTACTATCTACACATTCTTACTTCTCCAAGGTGGCCACTTTATCAACAAACGAGCTGCAACGGTAAAGATCAGAACCACATAAGCCAAAACTTGGAATGAACTTGGGATGAAGTGATGAACTAAAAGGAGGGCACACAGACTTGGTGTTGATGTGAAGATGTGTATATACAAAAAATCCAATATAATACGTTCAAGAAAAAATCATCGGTAATGTGCAAAGTCCTTCACAAAATCATGTTCAATTTGTGGTGCAATATTTTATCTAATATAATTGTTCATCAAAAAGTTAAGACGTGTCCCCGTGCCTATTATAAGGACAGGAGCTCATGTCGCCAAATTTTAAGAATAGCAAGTGCAACACTCAGATCCGTGTTCTCATCTGATATTAGGTACCCGAGTCAGAGCATGCCATATAATCAAATAATATATCTCGGATGAGGTTAATATGGTAAATGAGAAATAACTGCAAATGCCAACTCACAGCAAGTATCACTCTACCAGTGGTGCTGAACAGTTCGCCTGCAATGTCAATATCAACTGTAGTTTCGGCCCCCACAGCTGGCTGGGAAACACAGGCCAAAAAATGGCGAACTACAAGTTCATACAATTTCTGTAACAATGAAAGCTATGTTTTAGTAACAAAGTCGGAATTTACATATTATAACACGAAAGGGTCACAAGCTTTGTCCCAAAGATTAGTTATCACCCTCCTTACCAAGAGGCTGATGATTCAGGTATTGCAAGAGATGTGTGGTTTGGGAATACTAACAAACAAACAATAAATAAATCGATAAAGAGGTTACATATAAGTGAATTTACATGATGGTCAGGAGTCCAGCTAGATTCTCCAGCAGAAAACTTTGTTGGGTGAATGGGGGGATGGGCTTTGTCATCATGACCACCATTACCAGGATTTCTCCAAAGCCCTGCTTCAGGGTCTAAAAGCCTTTGGGCATAAGGTCCCCACACAGGATGCTGTTGTTGATCTTGCACAATTGTCTGTGGAACACTAGAACGATTAAGTGTCCATAAACAGGAAGAAAATTGTTGATGTTTATATATTAGGATTTTGAGTGGGGAACTGATGTTAATAGGCATGAAATTAGATTTAAGTATCTAAACTTTATTTGAATAGTCTCCAAAGCTAATACAGATAAAAGATAGCTACATATAGCAAATTTTCCACCAGTAAAGTCTTTTTGATTTTCTCCATTTTTGATAAAAGATGGCTATATATAGCAAATTTTCCACCAGTAAAAGATAGCTATAAATTAGAAGTGCTATGCCTGGACGCAGAGAGCTTACAATTATAAATAGGTTTTAACAATACATCCATGGAAATTCTTTAAAGAAATAATGGCATACCAATCAATGCCCATTTAGGCGAGTGCCCAGATTTTTTTGAGTTTTAAGGATACCTGTGGATTGCCAGCATACATAATATTCTTCTAAAAGACGAACAATTACTCAATGTTGATTTTGAGAAATATGTTGCTGAAGCAAATGGTAATACATAATAATGGAGATTATGTCATGCATCATTATAATTTATAATAATGCATCTTCTCGCCTCAGCGATCTTAAGCTAAAACTGACAGTGTGAGCTTAGTGCTGACAATTCCTATTCTTCTTGTCAGCAAATCGCAATAACTGGCTATAACAATGGAGTAATGAGATCGACTCGACCAGAGGTATATTAAATTTTAATAATGCTAAATGCATGCATGATATGAAAATCTATTTTTGTATGGGCTGTCTACTGTAACACAAGGGACTTTCTTATTTAAGAGGGATTTGTTATGATCTGTTCCCATTAACACTTCAATTCGACTACTTCCCCTTTCTTGTCCCTTCTAGCAATCAGTAATTCTTATACATCTAAAAATTAAACTAAAATACTAAAACATGGATATTTTAGATATATTTCCACATAAATTTCAGCTCTCCTGCATATTCTCATTCACTTTATTTGGTTTCATTATTGAATCTTCATGATCTGTCACACGGCCGACTAAACAGCAAACACAAGATTCTCACTCTGTTTCTGGTAGTCCCTCGTAATAAAAAAGTACAATCTTAAAAATTATTCCATTATTTTAAATGATCAAAATTAAAGTCATGCATCAAAAAACCTTTACTCAGATTCTGCAAGTCAGAAAGTGATGTCTCCTAACAGAACATAAAATCACGTATGACTATTAGTGAATTAGAGATAAAGTTACTTACATGCAAATCTGTCTCGGGTGAAAAGCTATCAGTCTCTGTACGAGGATAACTGATAAAACCAGATAGGTAAAGCTCTTCTGCAACCTGTTGTTAAATATAAAACACGATCAATATTAGAAATATATACTTGTAAGACAACATTTTATGAACCTGGGAGGACAAATACAGTAACTATATATTCCTGCCATCTGTCACATGTGGTTATTTCTAAATTAGGATATACCTAAACAATGTAGACTTTGATTTGACGAACTTTCCAGAATCTGATATAACGATGGCAGTTTATTTCATAACTATTAGACCAGTAACTGATTGTAAAAATGAAGGCTTTACATAATCTATACAGATGTTGAACTTGTAAGGAGTTCTACTAATAAAACTAATTTAACTAGAGATGTGAAGTTCTTCTAAAATGACCCAACTAAACAAAGGAACGTTCCTTAAAGCTTAGGAAGTAATAGGGTTAATGCATAACGCACACAAGACTCAAGTAATCATGTTTGATATATTTTAAGGGCCTTGATTTATTCAGGAATCCTGTAGAAAGAGAGAGAAGTCATGGTATCACTTTAACAAATTGATAAAGCCTCAAATATTCAAACTTATTTAAAATTAAGTCTTCCTACATTTGGAAGAAAATTCATGAGCTAACCTTCATAGTTTGCTTGGCCCCCATACGAAAGTATCGCGATGCACGTTTTTCAAGCTCAATAGTGCTTAAAGGATGAGGAGGTCTTTTTAGAGTCTCACGCTGTCTAACTTGAGTGACCTACATACATTAAAAGATATGAGTTTAAAAAGTCAACATGATACTGGATTTTTTTATGGGGTAAGTATTAGTTCAAAATCAATGATATACGGGGACGAACAGTTGCAGTGGGTTCTTGAATACACATTTCATATATTATCACTGCACATGTATAATCGAACAAATGTCCGCGCCTGCAAATGAACAATGAAGAGATATATCACCAATACCATAATTAAAAGCATATTACTACTAGAACCGGCATTTATCGCAAATTACACCCAATTGAAAGAGGCAGTGCAATCATCTGAGTTGTGGGTGCAATTGATTGTCCAGAATTCTTCGGGTTCATGCGACTGAATCTCCCAATATCGCTCTACAACAAAGCCAAGTGTTGGAAACTGCAGCAGTACAAGCAATTAATAATTTTTTACAATCACTTCACGTGACTAAAAGGATATGAGGTTGAACATGAATTCATCAGAAATATATGTCAACTTATAGTTCATTTTTCTGAAATATAGGTACCTGGCAAGGACCATAACTAAGAACCACATTTCTGCCGTCTGCAGCAAAATCTAGCACAAAAGCATCTCTCAAGAGCATTGTCTGAAATCTGGTAAAGGAAGCTCCAATTCTGAGATCAATTTCCTGTGGAAGAATGGGCACATAATATATAAGAAACACACAAATGAGAGAAAAATGGAAGAAAAGGAAATACAGATGGACAAACATTCAAACCATTTGTAAAGAATTTCTTCCTTGCTTCTTTAAATGATTAAACATCCAACATGACGCTATTTTTGCAATCACATATATAGAAGAACAAGGACTAGCAATCAGTACAATCATCGCAAAGTTAATAAAATCTAACAGAGTTCATTACTGTACTCACTTGCCTAACATCCACGGCATCAGAAAATAGTTGATTAGGCCTACCAAGTCGTTGTATTGATTGATGAATTTCCCTGAAATACAAATAGTTGATTGTAAGGACAAAATACGTATCAATATTAGTTTAGGATCTAAACTGAAAAAGTTGTAACCTTTCGATTATCGAAGAGAAACGAGCCCTCCACACATTAAGCTGGCGATTAGCTTCGGTGCACACCTGCACCACTTCAAACGCAATGTTTTCTCCTTCTCTGTCACAATCAAGCCACAAAATGAGCCACTGGCACTTCCTCGCTTCTTCCTCCAATGTCTTTTTGATATTTAACTTATCCTATATGGTACCAAATATCGAAAAGGATTCATCAAATTGACATTAGAATATAAGACTGGAGAGAGACAGAGAGAGAGAGAGAGAGAGAGGAGGGAGGGCGAGAGGAGAGAGAGACGGGAGAGGGAGAGAGAGACAGAGAGAAACGGGAGGGAGAGAGGGGGGAGAGAGACAGAGAGAAACGGGAGGGAGAGAGAGAGATGGAGGGAGGGAGAGAGAGGACCTGAGGGACGTGTTTTCTGACAGGAGCATGATAAAGATCGAGAGGATCACAAGAATGCCATTTACGAAAACGATCTTCAAAATCAAGCTCCATAAGATGACCATGAATAGAAGTGAAAATCATATGACACTGTTGACCTTGAATTTGATAATTGAATTCAAATATTTTGTTGTAAACAGACCTTCCATCTCTACTTCTTAAACCACCACCACCGCCTCGTGATAAAATAGCCGATACATCTCTCGCCACCGAGTGCTTCTCCGCCACATTGAAAACCCTAATTCCCATCCTTGCCCCTTCACTCTCCCCTCCTCCCCTCTCCTCTCTTTATCACTGCACTACTTTGGGCGGGAATCCATTTTGTTAAATTATTTCTTTTCAATTTTTTTAGAGAAAATGTCCCGCATAATTTTGTGACAAAATGCTTAATATGGCATAATATGAAAAAATGACTCAAATTCGTGTAATTTGTTTAGCGTTTTAGCGGTTCAATGTTGATTCATCCAGCATTTTAGAACTTGAAACAACACTATTTAGCGTTTTGAATCAAAAAAAACTTAACACTATGCGATATAACGTTTTGAAATGTCATTTCGGACCATTTTTTCCCGATATGTCATTTGGGACATTATAAGTCCAATTTGTGTCATACTGAGCCAACACCGTTTTTTTTAACACCGACCTTTGTGTGATGGTCAAATATAACAATTTTTAAAAGTTATGGTAAAAAATAACGATTGGGATACTCATTTTTAAAATGAGTGTTCCATTTATACATGATACGCATTTTTTAATTGGATGTTCAATTTTTTAAAAAAAAACAATATATGGGATACGCATTTGGAAAAGGATTATAAAAAAAATAAAGGATAACCATTTCTCAAATTTGTGTATCACATATACGCATTTCAGATTATGATTTTCAAATGAGTAAAATTGGCCATCTTCCTAAAGTTGTCATTTTTTGTACATAAACACCTCAAAACTTGGTATTTTTGTCATAATTTCTATTTTTTGAGGAGAAAACTCAATCATTTATATTATATTATTCAAAAAAATTATAATATTTATAGTTTCATTGTGCAATTTTATTTTATTAAATACATAATCAAAAGTACTTCTTTTAATTATTATTTTCTATAGTTTTTATAAAAAAATTATATTCAAGATTTTTAAATTTTATTTTTATCTTATATAAAATATGTTTAAAAAGGTTTGATAATATTTGGGAGGCATTTTTTATTTATTTTTTCATTTTTCAAGAAGATGAATGTCTTCTATTTCATTTCACACTTTAAAAGTTTATTATTTAAGTGTCCGGAAACATTTTATACATGTTTCTAGTCAGATTAATGATTTTGAATTAAATAATTAAATAATAAACTTTTTTGAATGAATTAAACCCAATCTGAAATATTATACTTGAATATAATTTATTTTTAGAATTATTTTTTCCAATAAAAAAGAAAAGTAGAGTATTCTTACTGGATGTTTCATGTTCCCCGGAAAAATCAAAAAATTTATAAGCTTTTCTATGATAGAGATTAGATAAAGCATTTAAAAAACAGGTACTAGCAAATCCAACCAGCTGCTACAGATATTAGCATATAATTATGAGAATTGAGTAACCTGCCTGCATCCTATTGAAATCTGGTGCTGATTGAAGCAGGAAAGTGTTGCATGGTTCGTGGGTCAGCCTATGAAGTCGTGATCCAGTTCTCTCGTTCCGGAACACGATTATTTTTCGAACCGGATCACTCGGGATCACGCTCCAGTTCGCCAAATTCGGCGATCCACCTTTTAACTCCGACAATTATTATGTAAAAAGGAGAAAAAATAAAAAAAGGAAGATAACTTGATACCATCTAGATTGAAATTAATTTTGAAACATAAATTTGAAAACGAATAAACACATGGAAGGGAAGACACACAAGGCATGCCTCGTTTACTTGAACATATTTGAATCTCCTTAATATTATATCTAGTAATATTATATATTTTAGTTATAAAACAATAACTAAAACATAGATACAATAGCAAATATACATAATGCTTTCTAAAAAAATAACTATAAAAGGGATCCTCATATCGACCCGCGTATCCGATTCGCGGGTCATCGTACCCGATTCATAGAAACTACGGTTTCACGTACCCGATCCCGTACCACGTACCTGAATGACACGTGAACCATGCAACATTGAGCAAGAATACCAATATCTTGATAGAACTGAGGAGAATAACTATGACGTTGGTGAAGTTTCTTAATGTATTCAGTAGAAATGATGTTGTATGTTTATAGGGTATATGTAGTTGGTACATGATAACGTTTACAAGATAATACAACACTGAATTTAAGCAATTCGATCATATCTTTTCATTGATGTATATCAGGTTGGTTGATAGAGATAACTACTAGGATCTGTTACTGTAAGACCTCAGTCCCACATAGAGTAGATTGGGATAATTTGTTCAGTATATAAGCAAAAGTACTACTACTAGTGCACCAACAAATCATGATCTTTTGAGGGCCTGTGGTGGGCTTATAGATTACCCAAGTTGTTGTATTTGAGCCAGTTTACTTTGCGCCTATTTCGGATTCGGAAGTCGAGACTTGACTTGATTTTCGAAAAAGACTCAGGATTTGACCCGGTTTGTCACATATAGTATCAGAGCCAACTCTCGAAAACTTGATTAGTCAAGTTGCCGGAGGTGGGGACACAAAGCTAGTCGGTATTATCCCACAATGGCTAGAGAGGTTCGATCTGGGCCTATGGGCTATCTGTTCGGCCTGACGAGGACGTCATGAATTTAAGTGGGGGAGTTTGTAAGACCGCAGTCCCACATAGAGTAGATTGGGATAATTTGTTCAGTATACAAGCAAGAGTACTACTACTAGTGCACCAACAAATCATGATCTTTTGGGGGCCTGTGGTGGGCTTGTAAATTACCCAAGTTGTTGTATTTGGGTCAGTTTACTTTGCGCCTATTTCGGATTCGGAAGTCGAGACTTGACTTGATTTTTGAAAAAGACTCGGGATTTGACCCGGGTTGTCACAGTTACGCCCCCGCAAGATGGAGGATCCATCGGCAACTCCCAGCTTGGAACGAATATAAAGAAAGCTCTGACGTGGGAGAGGTTTGGTTAGCACATCAGCCCATTGATCTTTGGTGTGAACATGACAGACCTTTAACATACCAACAGCTACCATTTCCCGAACAAAGTGAAAATCTAGAGATATGTGTTTCATTCTAGAGTGAAAAACCGGGTTGAAACTGAGATATTGTGCCCCTGTATTATCACAATAAATTATTGGCGTTGACAATATAGGGAGCTGAAGTTCATGTAATAGATTTTTAATCCAAGACACTTCTGCGGCTGTATTGACTACGACTTTGTATTCTGCTTCTGATGAAGAGCGAGAAACAGACTTTTATTTAGAACATCTCCATGAAATGGGATTAGAACCCAAGTAAATTATGTAGCCTGTAGTAGAACGTCTAGTGTCACGTTCACCACCCCAATCTAGGTCACTGAAGGCAGATATATCAAACTGTGATTTTTTTCGTAGAAATAAGCCATGATAAATTGTGCCTTTGAGATATCGTAAGACCCGTTTGAGAGCAGCCCAGTGTTGCTCTGAAGGAGCATGCATATATTGAGAAAGCTTATTGACAGCATAACTTATGTCTGGACGCGAGATACATAAATATTGGAGGCCGCCAACTAGTTGTCGATAAGGTGTAGGATCAATTTTCTGACTGCCATCATTAAGAGTGAGGGAAGATGTGGAGCACATAGGTGTAATAGTATCTTTTGCACCATCCATCTTGTATTTAGATAAGAGATCCGAAATGTGTTTAGCTTGAGACAGGAAAAGACCAGTTGCTGTGGGAGTGACCTCAACTCCAAGGAAATAATTTAAGTCACCAAGATCTTTGAGAGAGAAAGTTTTGTCAAGCTGATGTACAAAGTCATTAAGAGTTGATGGACAATTTCCTGTAAGCACTATATCATCAACATAAACCAAGAATATCATAATAACACCATTTTTATTATAGATGAAAAGTGAGGCATCGGCAAGTGAATTTTTAAANTTTATTATAGATGAAAAGTGAGGCATCAGCAAGTGAATTTTTAAAGCCAAACTCGAGTAAAAACTTCTTTAGTGATTTGTATCACTCGCGGAGTGCTTGCCTCAAACCATAAATAGCCTTACGGAGCCGACAAATGAAATCTGGATGAGAAGGATGGATGAATCCAGGTGGTTGAAGCATGTACACTTCCTCCTCTAGAGTGCCATTCAAGAAGGCATTGTTGATATCCAATTGTCTCAACNATTGACGCATGTACACTTCCTCCTCTAGAGTGCCATTCAAGAAGGCATTGTTGATATACAATTGTATCAACGACCAACCTCGGGTCAAAGCAAGGCTCAAGACTATCCGAATGATGACTGGTTTTGTAACAGGACTAAAAGTCTCTGAAAAATCAACTCCGGGACGTTGTTGAAATCCCTTCGCAACAAGACGGGCTTTGTATTTGTTGATGGAACCATTGGGATTCCGTTTGACACGAAAAATCCACCTGCATAAGATGACATTCTGAGATTTTCTGGGGACCAAGTCCCAGGTGCCATTCCGAATAAGAGCATCAAATTCTGAAGCCATTGCACTGCACTAGGGAGGATCTTTGAGAGCTTCAGTGGTAGATGAGGGTTCAATGGAGGGAGGTATTGGATACAAAGTAGTGTGATTAACAAATGAATTGTTATAGTACTTCGGATTGCGTTGTCTTTGTCTAAGAGGACGTGTAGTAATGGAAGGGTTTGCACGATTGCTGGTGGAAATAGTTGAAGGTGATGGGGTGGGTGTTTGGTGCGGATTATGGTTAGTCATAGGTGAAGAAGGTGGACTGGTATTATCGGAAGTGGAGACAGAAGGTAATGAGGTCACTGGCTGGTTTGTGTTTGTGGAAGTGGACAATGTTTGGGAAGGAGTAGAGGAACAAGGCAAATGTGGATATGAGTGATAATCAGAGTTTGAGTTAGAAAGGATACCTGGTCGTGAATCTGCACTAGTGGACGGTTGAGAGGGAGATGTCGTCGACGGCTTGAATGGGAACCGATCTTCTACAAAACGCACATGTCTAGAAATATATAGACGGTTTGCAGACACATCTAGGCACTTATATGCGGACTGGGAACTGGAGTAACCCAAAAAAACACAAGGAAGATAGGAGGGATGTAACTTGGATGGAGTATAGGGCTTAATCCATGGACAGCAAAGACATCCGAAAACTTTGAGTCTGTGATAATTTGGATTATCTTTGAATAATAATTCATATGGTGTATCAAAATTTAAAGTTTTGGATGGCATTCTGTTAATTAAATATACAGCAGCACAAAAAGCATAAGACCAATATTTTAATGGAAGTGAAGCATGATGGAGTAAAGTGAGACCTGTTTCAACAATATGACCATGTCTACGTTCTGCCAGACCATTATGTTCAGGAGTATGTGGAGGGGTTGTGAAATGGGAGATTCCAAATGACATGAACAATGATTTTAAAGCAACATACTCACCACCATTGTCAGAGTATACCGAAACAATTGGAAGTTGAAAGAACTTTTCTACAATTGCTTTAAATTGACCAAAAACATGCTTCACATCAGATTTTTGTTTAAGTGGATAAAGCCAAATATAGTGAGTAAAGTGATCCACAAAAATGATGTAGTAACGAAAGCCATCAATAGAAGTAGTTGTAGGACCCCAAACATCTGAATATAGTAATTCTAAAGGTTTTGAACTTTTCATAGATGAACAACCAAAAGGCAACTTATGACTCTTATTACATGAACAAGAATTACAATGAAACTGAAATTTTGATGGAAAATGTTGAACTAATTTATTGGAACTTAAAGCAAATTGAAGAACTTTGATAGCTGGATGCCCCAAACGATGACGCCATGACTCAATGTTTGAAGGTTGAGTAAGATTTATTTGTGCTGATGAACCAAGATGTGTTGATGAAATAAGATGTGGTGCGTAGTACAGATCATTTTTGTTCTCCCCTCGAAATAGAACCACCCCCGTAGTTAGATCCTTGACCAGAAACTGAAAAGGAAAGAATTCCACAAACTCGATTATTTTGACAAAATTTAGCAACAGAAATGAGTTTTTGATTTAATGATGGAACACAAAGAACATTAGATAATGTAAATGCTTTTTTTGGTGGAATGTAATTCTGATGTGCCAGTGTGTGTGATACGCAAACCTGTGCCATTTCCAATCAATATTTCCTCAGGTCCCCCATAATCAGAGTATGTAGTAAATGTGCTAGGATCATTCGTGACATGATGAGAGACTCCGGTGTCAAACAACCATTGTTGAGACTGACCATTATTCACCGAGGTAACATTTGCTGTCGGTGTTGAGGCTGAAATAGTTGTAGTCATTGCTGGTTGGGTGATCTCGTTGTCTTTCAAAAAACGTGCTAATTGTCGACACGCNACTGGTTGGGTGATCTCGTTTTCTTTCAAAAAATGTGCTAATTGTCGACACGCCTTTGTGGTATGACCAGGCCTTTGACAAAACTGACAGTAGGTGTTCGATCGTGGTCCACTATACAGGGATTGATTTGACCATTGAGCACGAGCAGGGACAGAGTTATGCATCTGTGAAGGATGTCGATTTAATGTTGAGTTGTTGTGAGAATGGCCACGACCTTTGTTCTGTGAATAGCCTGTGTTGCGATATGTTTGAGTTGGTTTGTGTGTATATTTGGTTGTAGCAACTACATGTTCAGGTGCTTTGGACTTGAGTGCACGTTCATGATCTATTAGTTGCTCATGTAATTCATCAAAAGTCATCGGAGAGTCTCGCACTTTAATTGCAGCTCGTATATCCTTATATTCGTCTTCAAGCCCTGTGAGAGTGAGCAGAACTAGATCATCTTCGCATACAGGATGACCAACGATGGCTAAATCATCAGTTGTGCTCCGAATGTCTTGAAGGTATTCAACCATCGGACGCGCATTGTAGGGATTGTTCATAAGGCGGCCTTTGAGAGACATGACTCGAGAGCGTGATCTATTTGCATAAAGAGTCACTAACCGATCCCACATATCTTTCGCTGAAGTGGCAGTTGAGATTAGAGGTTGTATGCTTTCATGACAGCTTCCTAGCATAGCACTGAGAATAATTTTGTCTTGTCTATTCCATATGACAAATGCTGGATTTGAAGCTGAATCTTTCAATACTGGGTCTGGAATGTTGATATTTCCATCAATGTAGTTGATTAATCCCAAACCGATGAGAGTCGAATGAACTTGTGTTTTCCAAACTACAAAGTTTGATTGTGTAAGTTTCGTAGGAAAATGCGTTGGAGCATTGACCTGAATGATTTCTGTTTCAGATGTAATGGTAAGTTTGGATTGAGACATGATTTGGGTTGATTGGGGATCGATTGGCTGTGAAGTAGAGGGTCGCTCTGATACCATGATAGAACCGAGGAGAATAACTATGACGTTGGTGAAGTTTCTTAATGTATTCAGTAGAAATGATGTTGTATGTTTATAGGGTATATGTAGTTGGTACATGATAACGTTTACAAGATAATACAACACTGAATTTAAGCAATCCGATCCTATCTTTTAATTGATGTATATCAGGTTGGTTGATAGAGATAACTACTAGGATCTGTTATATCTAGGCCTGAGAACGGCTCCAATGGCATGCAAAAATGGTGTAGGTTCTATCGTATTTTTGTGTAAAACTCACTCCAATCGGACACTAAACTTGCACCATTTTAGCGCGTTCAAGTAGAAGACAGACATAGCACATAAATAAAATAAAACCATTGCATGAGTTAACCAAGAACCATCTGAATATAAAGGGAAAAAATGTTACAAGTCTTATTACAACAACGAAATTAGAGAAAGAGATGTTACAAGGCCTCACATGTAATGCAAACAGCATAAAACACATATAATAGTTACAGAGAAGATGCATCACAAACATCTTAATGGTATGCCAAACAAATATACGATTTCAGGCTTACGAAAAACTTGTTTCTGTTGCTGCATGTGATGGTTATATATCATGTGGCAGTTTTTTTTGATCAGGAGGATAATCCATAGCATGGCCGTGGCTCCTCATGGTACTCTTTGACTTCTTCTTCATCTTCCGGTTCATGTGCTTATTACCCATACTACCAGATCCACACATTATTGCAGTTGTGAAAAACGAAAGCAATCCTCCGCCATCTGAATGCCTCCTATAGCGTGACTTTACTTNTAGCGTGACTTGACTTGTGACTTGACTTTTGGTTCATCCCCTTTGATTAAAACTTTATCTTCCCTCAATTTGACAACATTGGTTGCCTTCTCGTTGGTGTTCTGTTCTCCAGCTTCACTCCAGTTTTTGAATTCTGAAGTTCCTGGACCTGCATTATCTTCTTCATTTGGTGTACATATGCCACTATCCTTGAGCGCAGCAGAAACATCTGATGCTAAAGATTTTCTTTCCATATCAATAGATCCACTTTCGAGGCCACTCTCGAGGCCACTTTCGAGGCCACTCTCGAGACCACTCTCGAGGCCACTCTCGAGGCCACTCTCGGGGTAACTTGACGGGGTAACATCATTATGATCATCATGTTCTTCCCCATCTTCGTAAAACGTAATATCTTTGGCGCTTTCTGAATGACTCAAACGTTGGCTAATTTGCTTGATCATAATTGTTCGTGGAGAATTCTCAGACTCTTCATTCAGGTTCCTGATTGTAGTAGCCACGAGATTAACAGTCACTATCAGATACCCTTTTAAGTCACCTGTGGGACGGGAGATCTGTAGCTGTAAAGGCTTTTTCATAATCGCAGAGTGGGGATTATTCAGCAAAATTTCAACAGGAAGAGAGGTGGTTCCAATGGGTCTATTGCTTAACTTTGAAATATTGTAAATTTCCACCATAACAGCCGATGACTCCGAGTTCAAGAAATTGTCATCGACACCAAATACCATCCGGTAATTCCACGTAGGATTGGTGTTTCCCTTGTGATCCACCGGTGTTATCATTTTGTTATCAGGGTGAACCCATGCCATTACATATGTGTGCAAATATTTTGAAACTGGTGGCAAGTCATGGGCAGAAATGACCTTGAGTTCAAGAAGTTTGAATGGGATTCTGTTCAATGATGTTGTCAATGATGGACTTGTCATGGCCGGACTTGTCATGGCCCGTGTGAGCAGCGACGACGTCATAGGCTTGCTAGCGGGAGGTGTTGCTTCCTTGGCGTCTCCCATGTTTGAGGACGCAAAGAATGGAAGGGTTACACAGAGAGAGAGAAATAGCTTCTGAGTTGATTTTTAGGATAGGATGCAAGGTGTGAGGTTGGTCAATTTTTTCCCTCTTTTTTTGTTAAGTACTTCTTTTGGTTAATCCATCTGTTTCTCTAAATTTGAAAAGTGAATTAGAGATGGTAGTTGAGTGATCATTTTGTGGTCTAGGATGAAAATTAATTTTTTGGTCAATCTTAATCACCTTATTTTAGAAAATGTTGAAGACTAATTAAGGCCATTATCATATCTATATATGATGACAATATATAAATGAATGAATTTAACGAAACTCAAACAATCTTTTTAGTAGATGCGTTGATATAATTTAATGTTTTATAACAAAATCCGGTTTGAGATTTTAGACAGAAGTAAATCTATTAGGGACCTTATAACCATTAGTGAGACTAATAACAAATTTTTAGAACACTGATGTTTGCATGCAATCATCATACTGGATATCATTCATTCTCCTTCTCATTTATTCTTTTAGACAACAAGAAGAAATTTCACAGATACTGCAATAAACAAATTGTACGAATGCTCTGAATAATTCGAACAGCTTAAGTTGGCACCGCTATAACCATTCCTTTGTTCAAGCACTCTCCAACCTTTTCGAAAAAGGTGTCTGAATGACGTTTAAATGTATTGTCCTACAAAACCACAACCATGGTTTTAGCAAATTTCATTGACATTAAGACATTGTAAAAACGAGTACTCAGAAAAAAACCCCGCCTGCAATACCTTTATGAACTTTGTTGAACTTGTACTCGAGGGGAGTTCAAATTTGAAGAATTTTTAATATTTCCCGTATAGCTCGAGTAGCTCCCAGCATTACCTATTATTAGCAGCTCATCTGAGCTATAACGACTAGGTGGTCTTCTTGTTGACGAAGTAAAACAATGCTGCTTTAATTCTTCACAAGTAAATGCTGCTAAAATTGGTGTATCCTCTGAAGTTTCCCCATCAGATTTGACCAACCAACTCGAAAGGCTTGTATCAACAGCAAATGAAGACTGTCGTGCCTTTGAATGACTTCCCTTTTGCTGTTTTGAAATAGTGTTGTTCAACTTAATTAAACTAGGCTCCTCTATGCTAAAGGGTATTAAATTGAGCCCAGGTACTGAACTCATATTCTCCTTCTCATAATCGTTCAATTCTATGCAAGTATAACTGGATGCTACTTTGATTCCCTTCTTCCGGTTGGTAAGATTCTCAATAGGACCCAAGATCGAATTGACCAAAGTAGGGCTCGAATTATGATGTTTACAACTGTGCTTCAACCCAAATGCTATTGGGCTATTAACTTCATTTTCGTCTGTTTCAACTGCATTTACTTGATTTCTTGATTCAAACGATACAGAAAATAGCGAATCAAAAGACTCTTTTTGAACTAAAACATTACCATTTTCAGCAGCACATACTTTCTTTTTTGATCCAACAGACACAGAGAAGAGTGAATCATAAGATTCTTCTTGAACAAATTGATCTACATTGTCTAAACCATCTAGTTTTTTTCTTGATTCAATCGAGACAGAAAATAGTGAATCAGAAGACTCTTCTTGAACTAAAACATCACAATTTTCTGCTACATTTACTTCCTTTTTTGATCCAACAGACAAAGAAAATAGTGAATCAGAAGATTCTTCTTGAGCCAACTGATCCCCATTATCTGAACCATGCTTTCTGGGTTCTACAGACACAGAAAACAGTGAATCAGAAGACTCTTCGTGAACATCATCATTTTCAGCTGCATTTTCTTTCTTTTTCGATCCAACAGACACTGAAAATAATGAATCAGAAGACTCTTCTCCAATTAATTGATTGCCATCATCTGAACCATTCACCTGCCCATTAGACACAGAATGTACTGAATCCGAAAACTCTTGTTGACGTACTTGGCCGACATTATATAAACCATTTAACTGCTTATCAGAAGACTCTTCTAGCAAATCACCAATTTTAGCTATATTTAGCGATTCTGTTGACTCGTCCTGACCTTCAAGATCAGCATTTCCTTCGAGTTTTGACAAACTATCATCCAAAAACTTATCAATTCCAATAAAATTCTCTTCTTTCTCATTCGCCAAGGTTGTACACTTTCGATTTCCAACATTGTTAATTTCACTCTCATTCTCCTTGTTACCATGATCTACCAGAATATCATTCTTATTTCTACAACTATCACAAAAAAAGAGCTCAAATTAGAATAGTCAAACCAAAACAAACATACCCCCTATATCCCTCTGGAAACAAGAGTACTACGAGGTAAAATATACGCAGACGCAGAAAGAAATCAAATTATTGCTTAAAATTACATGGCAGAATGTTCTTACTTGAATTCAAAAATGACAGACTTTGATACATGCACTAGTGGCTTGGTGGGCTTAAGGGGTTCAAATCTTCCAAGCCTCTGATACAAATTGTACAAATAAACTATAATAAGAAAAAAGAAAAATATAACAATAGTAAAAATAATAAAGTGATATATAGCAAAATTCTAACCTTATCTTTGCAAGTACCAAAGCAAATCTTAAAGCAACCCATAAGCTGTAGATTTGTAAGTAAACAAAGTGATGTTGATTCTATAAAGTTTCGGGCAGTGAGAGACTGTGATATGACAAGATTTGAAACTTTTGAAAAATATGACCGTTTGCCTCTCTTTGTTTGTTTGCTACTCACATTATTAAACAAAATTATATCTGAGTAATGTTACGGATACAAAACGGTGTACAAAAATAATTCTTAAATGTCACATGACATATTGTAATTGATTATAATTTTATTTAATGTAATGTACCCAATATATATTCATACAAATCTCACTAATTAAAATTTTTCAAATTGACACATCACCTGTATCACATCATTTCAAAACTATGCATATTCCTATTTCAAATATTTGACTATATATCTCATTTTCATATTTACTAGTATTTCACAAATCAAGACATTGATTAGACATTAATTAGAGGCAAAATCATGGAAATAAATTATATAATTAAATATTTCTTAAATTGTGTATTTTTTTAAAGGATGAAATAAAAGGAAACAGACGGAGAGAGCATCATGAAATGAAATTAAGGTTTGTTAGCAACCCAACAATAATGATTTTAGAGTTTTAAGCCATAACGATCATCTCAAAATGGACTATCTTAAAATGTCTTAAGGGGAGGCAGGTGGGCTTATATTATGGGTTTAGGGGAGTGAGGTAGCCAAGAAGGCTTCAAGTACAAGTTAAGACTAACTAGCAGCCCAACACTTGTCTGTGTTGAGGCCTTGATGCTTGATTCTCATAGATGATCTCTTTTATTACAATTTAGATTAAAATGGTGAAAAACAACATAGTACCGCAAATTTAGCTTGAGTTTTCTTTAAAAAAGTGCAATTGAATTTTATGTTTTTGCTGGATTTTTTTTTCAAAAAAATATTTTTTCTAGAAAATTCAAGTTAATTTGCAACTTTCTTTTGAATAATTAGGCTTATAGCCCTATAAGTTAATATATGTTTTAACAAATTCGAGACTCCGAGAGTCGAAATCCTGGAGTGAGCGAGAGTCAAATCATGAACCTGGAATGATAAAGAATAAACTGTTACCAAAAATTAAACCGCAAGCTCTAAAAAAATAGCAAGCCCGGGTCAGCTGATTAACATGGTTGAGTACATCAGCCAGTAGCCTAGGCCAACACGACGTGAATCGAACCGACCAAATACTGTATAACTTAAAGATATGAATCAAAAAATAATAGGGGTCATTTGGTTCGCAGAGTGTTATGGGGTTGGAATTAGGAATCGGGTTAAGAATGTATGAGTTTGAGGTATCATTTCTGATATGTTGTGTTTGGTTAAGTGTTGAATGAATATATTTGATTTAATAAATTTTAAGTTATTAATTATAATTAATTTAAAATATTAATTAATTTATTACTTTATTGATTTTTGTATCTTTGATTTATTTGATATTAAATATTTATATTTAATTGCTTAAATAAAGATGAAAATATTAAAATAAAATAATTTATCATACCAATTTCTAAAACCCACATCCCCGTTGTGTATAAAAAATTCATATCTTGTGGGTTTGATGTATGAGTTTCAAATCATTTTTTTCCTCAATCAAACATCAAAATATGAGTTTGGAACGAACGAAACTCATACTTGATTCCAGAATGAGTTGAATCAAACGACCCCTGATTGGTTTGTGTTTTAACGTGCAAATGAAGGTGGTCCAGAAGATATACAGATAGTTAGCACATGAGTAATGCAAGCTACGATACATGCCTGAGAATTCCCAAGTGTAAGGACCACAACACTTGCCCAGAATCGTACCCTATATGGACAACATCCCTGCTAATCCAAACTAGGAAATTTCATACATTTTCCAAGTAAAAAAGTACATAAAATAAAGCACTCAGACTCTCATCCATTGGACATGTGAAACATTCTTCTTAAAACTTGTTCATTTTGTGATTCTGTCCTCAAGTTTTATATTTTTTAGATTGTACCTGGGGTGTCAATCGTAAAAACTTTGGATTTGATCTTGATTTTATATACGACTGGCAAATGGCAATCCTTGAATTCGGTTAGTTTTAGAATTTTTTTGAATATCATACATATTCCGCAATCAGAACATATTTCGCAGAATATTAATTTAATTTATTGTTAAATCACATATAAATTTTAAAAACCAAATATTATAAAATTCTAATGCGATTTTACATATATAACCTATTTTTTTGCTAAGTTATATCCAAAAATCATTTTTTTTTTCTTCTCTCTAACCTAATCCATAGGTTAAAAAATTGAGTAGAACGTAACAAATATCGAATATGATTCGATTGTCCCGCATTATGGCATATAGTTTGTATAACTATTTAAGCATAAAATGACTATTGATCAGAGCGTGATCTCGTTTTATTTGAATAAATAAATAGGCTTATAACGTGGTCGTGACGAGTATGTGTTCTGATAAATTTCGGAGCGAATGAACAATCCACTTTGTAACCATAAGCATTATGCATGTCCAGTGTCCCCAACAAAAAATCTCGATCGGAACTTTTGTGCCTTCAATAATCTACACAATACACATACACATGCTTATCATAATGCTTACACGAACATGGATAAGAATTCTAACTTGTTATAGATGCAGGTTGTTCCGGTAGACATGCAAAACAAAACCCGTTAACCATCTACAAAAAAGAAAAACGTACACCAAATATATCTTTATCTATATATTTATCATTAGGCTGAAGGTCCATCGATTGTTGCAACCTGCTATCCGTGATTATTAATTAAGTTTGAACAAGGGTAACACTGAATCTTGATACTTTCGCTTTGTCAGGGACCAAGATCCTTCTCATATATGTTTATCTATTTATTGGAAATTATTGGGAGATAGAGAGATTAACAGTAAATGATACTCATGCATGTTGCAGCAGCATTTTTAATTTTTTGTTGATTTACACCTTGTGGTAACGAGAACCCCTCATTCTTTTCTTGTTGTCATAAGTAATTCCCCTCGACTTCCCTTGAAAACGCCTAACCTCACGCAAGAAAACTCTAACAGCTCTTGCTCCGAATGGATTTGATTCAGGTGCCCCGCCATTTTCCTCGTAAGCCGCCCTGAGACGCCCAACCAGAGCATCCAAGCTGCCCCATGCTTGCCGATAAGGGCAAGGACAGGGCAAAGGCGGGTTGGGAACACCGAAATAAGGGCATGTCTGGTTATGAATTTTTGTCTTGCCGAATTGGTCAAGGTACCTTAGAAAATCCAAAATATGAGAACTAGTCCATAAATGTTGATGGACATTAGATGAATATGGATCATTCGGCTTGTGGTTTCGTATGTAATGGCAGAACGTATTCCAGTCACGACCCTTCTGCTTCTCGTACCTGCTAGGAACTCTAGACCATGGCAAAGATGCTGCTGGTGAGATGGTACCATCCATGAATGAACTATAACTAAGTGAATCAAGAAGACTTAAAAGTAATGCTTAATTTCTTTTTGAAATGATTGATTTAGCGAATGAGAATGGAGTTCACAATTTTCATAATGTGATGCATTTGCTTACAGAAAGCAAGGGAGTAAACTAGGAGATGTGATTAGTTTCTTGGAAGGGTGTTGTTTATAAGACGGAAGGCATGGAAAATTGAGCAGGGTACATATACAGAAATACTATTACTGGATAGCTACGCCTTAGTATTTGTGACACCACACTAAAATAAAATGACAATTCTCGACTAACAATAACTAGGTGCAATTCAGGCTTTCTAGGACCCCTGGTTTAATTTATACCAGCTTATAATCCGTGCAAAGCACGGGCGGAATTAATAAATTATATATTAATTATTTTATATGATCTAATTAAAAAAAATTATTATATCGGCTATAATATTATAATATATAATAAAAATTATTTATAGATAAAATAATAATATTATTTTAATATTCATGAGATTTAATTAATAAATTTTAATATTCATTAGATTTAATTAATAAGTTGTAATTTCAAGTAGAAGTTATAATAACCCGATGTTTTTGTTAATTAGTTTTTATATATTTTGTTGACTTATATTTTTAAAA
>QRFB01001408.1:0-11993 GCA_008931105.1 Oenanthe javanica
AGTCGATTAACCTTGGACTTTTGCATTGCTTCTTTTTACTGAAACCCTTTGACATTTATACTTAAATCACTGCAATTTCTTGACTCTGAAATTCTTCTTAACTTCTTTCCTTGACGCTCTTGAAAAATTCAGACTTTGATACCCTGTAATGATTCATGTATATTCTTTGTCTGATTGTCCTTCTAGATTTCTGTGTTACATATTAATGCTATGGTCTGCCTTTCTTTCTGAGTTGAGTTATCGTTACCACTATTACATATTACGTTACATTATGCTTTACAATCTTCCCCTATTTGGTTGTTAGAGTTCGATAAGCAAATACTGTGAGAGGATAACTCAACTGACACTACAAGAAAAAGTAAAGTAATGAAAGACAAGAAATAACATTAATTACATTCTGGATTGGATTAGTACATTTCTAGATTTCTTAATTACTCAACAAGTATAAGACATTTTGTTCCTCTAGCCTGAACATATCATTTATTTTCTTTTCCTTACTTGTTTTGATTATTATTTCTTCTTTTATAGCTCTTCTTGCTCGATCTTTCTGAGCTCTTCCATTTTGGCTTCAAGCCTTGACTTCACTAAGTCATGAGCTTCAACTTCAAGTGTGTTTACAAGAGGTGGATCTTCAAGATTCTCGAGCATTTCTGTGAGATAGGCTGTGGGGTTTGATTTTTCTATTGCATCAATGAATACATAAGTTTTCTTTGAGAATACGAACATTTTGGTACTCTTAGAAAACCCCTTCAGTCTGTCAGTGTCATGAATTATTTCTTCAATCATCTTTTTTTCCAGCTTATCTTTAATTATTCTCAAAGCAGATTTATCCGGTTTATGAGTAGATCTCTTCATTGTTGAAAGTACCTTCGTCAGAATGTCAGAATTGCAGGTCTTGAACTTATGAAGTTCTCTTTTCATTGACTTTTCCCTTTCATGAACAAGAAAAACTTTGTTCTATCACTCTCAGTCAATATGCAAGGTGCAGAATCTTTAATAACTTCTAGCTCTTCAGTTTCATCCTCTTTCCTTACATATACTAGACTCTGATAGTATCTTGATGCTTCCCTTAGATACGTTCCCGATGTTTCAATCGCTCTGTTCAATCTAAATGCATATATCAGCTCAGCTACTTCTATATCTTGTTTAGATCTACCTTTCTTGCTCATGAGTTGACCTTCTACATACATTATGAAATTCAAATGGCTTCTATCTAGGCATACATCAAATAAGGTTAGATTGTGAAGATTTGATGCTTTGTAGTATTTGACTACTGGACGTTGTTCGAATGCTTCAACTCTGATTTCCTGTATTTTGTTAGAAATACGGTCTCTCATTATTTCATTCACCTTATGACCCCCAAACTTTATCTTTCTCTTTAGCACATACAACTCTACAATATTCATCTTCCTGAAGCTCATTGTTGATAATAATTTTGATCCCAAGGTTGTAAAGTTGACATGCATTTGCCAGCCATTCTTTTTAGCACTAACTGGGACATTCGTTATTTCATCTGACATCTTTTCATAGTAATCATGAATGTATGGAAGTTGAACTCTGAGCTCTTCAAGCCTTTCTAAAACATCTCTATCTTTTTTTTTCTCCAAGGCAAGTTCCTTCTTCTTCATCAAACTCCTTACTTCATCCTATTTAAGGCCTTCCTTCACTTCAGCATCTTTTACTCTTTCTCTCCTTAGCATTGCTTGTTTTATTCTTTTCCACCTTCTATTTACCAGCTTTTGAATTTCTTTTTCACTTGGGGTAATAACTTCATCTACTCATGTTAGAAGACAATCATTTTCAAAAGCATATTCTTGAGCAAACTCTTCTTCCTCATCAATTCCGTTAGCTTCAATATCTAACTCCTTTGCAGTTGGAATATATGGTTCATCAATTTCCCCTTCTTCAAGTGTTCTTGTTCTTGATCGAAAGAAAATATCTAACTCCCCCTTATTTGTGTACTCAAGCATCATTTGATCTAACACAGCTTTTTCTTGTGCTCTAGCACTTTTCTCCGCCTCAGTTGGGTTATTCTCTGTAGGTTTTAGTGGTGAAACATCAGTTGTTGGAGCTGTCTAGGATAGTAACTGATTGATAAGAGCTTTCATGTCTTTGATATCCTTTTATTGAGCGTCAATTAGTTCTTGTTGATGAAATTGTACTGCTAGTAAATGATCAATGATATCCTTCATTCCAGTGACTTGAGCCTCCAAATATAAAATCTTTTGGCCATGTGCAGGTGTGTGCTCAGAGTGTGGGGTATTTATTGGGATACTAGGTGTCTCACCTCTTACTATTTATGTTTGGTCTTGATCCTCAACACTCGCTCTCGGCCGTTTGGGTGAAGAAGTAAAATGATCACACAAACTCACTGTAATTGTTTCTCTCTTCTCAGATTATTCTTCAGTGGCTGTCATTTCTGTGATATTTCTTACACCTGATTCTTCAATTGAATCATTATCAAGTGGAGAAATACCTTGAGATGTGTGCATTGGCACTAGCTCAGCACCAAACTCAGTAATTACTTCATTGTCCAGTGAAGTATCACCCCTTTGGGTTTCCCGCCTCGCTCTATCGAGCGGTTGCATCTCTGCTTCACCACTGAGGGTAGGGAGAACTACTTTTAAAAGAACCGGAGGATTTCATTCTAGTGTGGTCACCACATTGGATTCTGTAATTAGTGGCAAATTAGAATCTGTAATGCCAGTTGAAGCCCATAAAGGCATGTCCTCTTCAGAATCAACCTGAATCGGCTCCGCTACTTGAGTAGATGTTCCTTGAATGGAACAACTTCCCCCTCTATGGGGAGGTTTCCGTTCCAAAATCCTAAAGTTGGGAGGGAACTTGTTCTTAAAAGGACCTGAAGGTGTTAAGTCCATGGGGGTCACCACCTTAGGTAATGTAATTAGAGGCATATTAGAACCTGTAATACCCCCCTTTATCCTGTGAAGGCATTTCCTGAATTGGATCAACCAAAATAGATGTTGCAACTGAAGTAGCTACATAAGGTACCAATGAAAAACACACTTTCAGACCTTTCAGGGTTGAATCAATTTCAGAATTTAGATTTTGCATAAATTCAAGGTCAAACATGATTGGAGAATCAGGTGCAAGATAAACAGTTGCCTCAGGTTGAAAATAGATTTTCCTTCTTTTACTAGGAGGCAGAGCTAAGCGGGTGATTTGAAAAACATCCTGATTCGGTCGGAATGCACCCCTATCTCTAATGTATAGTTTTCTCTTTCTGGTTAGGGGAGAGGTCGACAGTGTTTGTTGTTCTCTGACATGGGTTAGAACTGGTTGGTGGCCAAGTTTATTGCCAGCTCCTATAGCCACTTAGAGCTCTTATGTGTGCATTGCCGTTTGAGGCACATGATTACATATTGTTATAAAATCTTCATTCAGAAATGCAGAGAAGTCAAATTCTAGAAGTGCACCTTCATCTATATTATCATTGATTGGTTCTGAAATGTACACCTAATTTTCTTGATGCTCCTCCATAATGTCTTCCTCAACGACATTTTCATCCACATCTTCTGGTTCATGTCCCTGATCTTCTTGTTCAGGCTCCTGGTCATTGTTAGAAACAACTTCATCTTCTTCCATTGGTTGATCCTAAGGATCATTGGATTGATGTTCTTCTTCACTTTCTTATTCATTTTCTATTACAGCTTCTTCTTCAGCTTCTGATCCATTTTCATCTTCAACTTCATCTTCCTCATGTTCCTCCTCTTCTTCTACTTCTTTTTCTTCTACCTGTTCAAGAATAGCAAAGTTATCTTGAATAATATCAGTCATGGGAGTAGGAGTGTACCCATTTGGATAATTATCCTCTCTTTGTAGTTCTAAAATTGTTTTAAACTATAGAGAATGAGATTCTTCCATTGGATTGTTCTGAAAGTGCTGAAGTTCAGCTGCAGTCACTCTAAAATTTAGGGCCATCTGTAAGAACCTTGGATACAAGAAGTAGTTTTCCATCTTCGCTTGGTTCTTCGGAATCTCTTCCATTATCATCTTTCCTATATTGATCCTGACATTTGATGCAACTGCAAAGGCAAGAGTCTGATTAAACTTTGTTATTCCATGGAAGCTTGCTGTCTTCGGTGCAAATTCATGAGATAGGATGTAGAAGAACAGGTTCTACTCTTTAGTCAGATGATGCCTGTATATCTTTCTAGGGAGGCCATCATTTTCCCTGGTGCAGTGCAGCCACATGAAAAAGTTGACTAAATCTGTCTGAGACTGTTCATCCTCCAAGTTGTCAGTTGGCAACTGAAGTGCTTGATTTATATCATCCTCTATTATCCGCACTTTTTGTTGGATTTTAAAAGTGAATGCTAAAATTCTATCTGCAGATGTGTCTTTTGAAGATCTGTACACCTGTCTAAGTAGATTTCTATTCAAAGGCACGTTAGTGGTTAGTGCAAATCGAACCATAGATCTCCCGTTTAGGAACCGGACCCAATTACCTAACTCACCAGCTTCAGTCTAGTCATCTACTAAAATAGATAAATAATTAGTCTTTTTAATCACAAAATGACCCGCCATTTAATAAAAAGAGAATGTAATTTTTATGAATTAAAATTACTTGTTAGGAATATATTCATTTGATGATGTACAAAATACTAGAACAGGGTCTAGTCTCTGAAATTTTATATAATCAGACGCTAGATAGTCAACAATCATTCATAGATATCATTTGTACATAGAAGATTTTCAGAAGAAAATGAAACCGGAGTCTGAATACAAATCGGAGTCTGGAAGGTGATCAGAATCTATAGACTATCAGAGTCTATAGTCTGTTAAAGTCTGAAGATTTCAGAGTCTATAAAGTTGAAGCTAAATTTGGAAGATGATCACATGAGTGGAAAGTCTTCAGAGATAAAGACAATTATATTACAGATATGCTATAGGAAGGAAAGAGAATTTCAGAAGGAAACTGGAATTCTATTCCTATAGTAATTTGATTTTCTGTTATTAGTTGATAGGCATCTCTCTATATAAACACTCTATGTAACTTAATTTATTCGTCGAACTTTTGTGAGAGCATAGAGAGAGAGAGAGTTGATGTGAGAAACATAGAGTAGCTGCTAGGGTATGTGTACACCCTATGAGAGTTTTTATTCATACATCAATAATAATACAAACAGTATTGTTCTTCTTAGTTTGTGTTTAATCTTTGTTAATCGTTGAAGTTTTGAATCATCTGAATTTGATTTTAAAACAAGGCAAAAAGACAGTAGAAGTATTCAACCCCCCTTCTACTTGTACAACTGGGAAAATAATTGGTATCAGAGCCTAATTTTTAAATATCGATCAAAGATGACAATTCTAAGATTCATATGCTAAAGAGAAACGAATATACCCACTAGAAGGTTAAGATGCTGCACCATCTAGAAGCTACAGACCCCGACTATCTTGACATGATTCATGATGGACCCTATGTGCCCTCAAGGCTTGTTCCTCAAACCACTGAGGAAGGAAAAATAATTGAAGAGAACTTTGTTAACAAACCAAAGGCTGAGTGGTCAAAGGAGGAAAATGAGAATGTCCTTGAGGAGACAAAAGTCAAAAACATTCTCTTTAACTGTTTGGACTCTGTTCTTATAAATTGTGTGATATCATGCAAGACTGCTAAAGAGATATGGACAAAACTTGAAGTGCACTGTAAAGGGACTAAAGATGTCAAGAAGAATGTAAGGTCTCTACTAATTCAGGAGTATGAGTATTTTGAGGCAAAATCTGGATAATCTATTACTGAGATGTATGATTGTTTACCAAACTACTGAATGAGATGGCTATACTTGGTAAAGTGCATGACTCTGAAGATACAAAAACCAAGTTTTTAAGAGCCCTTCCTGAAGAGTGGGACAACAAAACAACAGCCATAAGGGAAGCAAGGGATTTAGATGAAATCTCCTTAGAAGAATTGTATGAAAGACTCAAAACATATTATCTAGAGATGAAACAGAGAAAGAACAAAAAGTCTGTGAAAACAAAATCGGTGGCACTCTTGATGGAGTCTGAAAAAGAACAACAGAAAGAACCCAAGGAAGCAAGAATCAAGGAGTCAAAAAGGAAGGGTAAAACTGTTGTTGAGTTAGAGTTTACTAACACAGACTCTGATTCTCATGATGAGATTTTTCTGAGTCAAATGGTGGCTATGTTTGCTAAGAATTTCAAAAGAATGAAATTCAATAAAAGAACTGAAAAATTTAGCAAAAGGTCAACATTCAAGAAGGAAGATAAAAAGTTTGAGAACAACAAAAGCACCATAATCAAGCTTGACAAGGCAAAATTCAAGTGTTTCAACTGTGGAATATTGGGACACTTTGCTAGTGAATGCAGAAAAGTAAAAAGTCAAGGTAAAGGAAAGACACTTTTCTCAACAGGAAAGGATTGGATAGATTCAAGCTCAGAGGATGAAATAGATTATGAAAATCTAGCATTGATGGCTGTCTCCTCAGAAAAATCAGAATCTCCCAAAAAACCCTTATTTCCTAAATCTCAGGTATCAATCTTTTCTCCTNAAACCCTTATCTCCTAAAGCTCAGGTATCAATCTTTTCTCCTGAATCCTTACTTAATTTAGACTTTGATGGTATAAAAATTATTCAAAGTGATATCAATAAGATAATGACAAATTGTAGGTCTCTCACTAATGAAAATGATAGGTTGATAGAAGAAAATTTAACCTTAATGAGCAGAAATAACCACTTAGAGTCTGAGTTAATATTTATGGAAGAATACAAAAAGGATTCTGAGAAATACCTGCACAACTACACTGAAGTCTTAAAAGCCTATGACACTATTAAGAAAGAACTAGAGGAAGAAAGGCTTAAGTTCAAAGTGTGGACAGACTCTGGTAGAAAAGTTCAGGAAATTCTCAATAATCAGAATGTGTGTCAAACTGCTGTGTTAGGCTATGAAAAGAGTCAAGACAAAAGATTTATTGTTGAGAATGATGACAATGAAGAAGCTAGCCAAGTCAATAAGTCTAAGGAAAAGAGCACCTTCACTCCTATTAAGTTTGTGACTTCTGAATTTAAGACTGAGTTAACTAAAGACAGCACAAACTCATCTGTCAATAATCCCCCTGCTGTTGACAAAAAGATAGATGAATCAGGAGAAAAGAAAGGCTAGATAACTTACCAGAGTCTGGGAAAGCTAGGAGGAATAGGAATGGTAAAGAAGGTATCAATAAGGCTAACAATTACCAAAAAGATCATAATGCTCCTAGAAAGAAGTGTTACAAATGTGGAAACTACAACCATTTAGCTCTAGACTGTAAAACAAAGATTGAAAAGAAATAAGAGTCTATACCTTCTCAGAGTCTGACAAGTCACTACATTCCACAAAAACCTTGTTATCACCGTAGTAGCATATTTCATTCTATTTATATGTGGAGGGACTATCACGATTTGTATTACAATTTTTATGAGCTAAAATCTTCAATTGATAAAAATTGGTATGGCACTGTCAAGACTCCACCAGAGTCTAAAGAAACAAATGAAACAGGTAAAATAAAAGTGAAGAATACTAAGCCTATTTCATCCAAAGTTAGTAAGAAATGATCCAGAATTGTTTGGGTCCCCAAAACATCTAACTAGTTACTATATGTATGCAGGGAACTGGAGTAAAGAGAGTAACCCTAATCCTGGATAGTGGATGCTTAGGACATATGACTGGAAAGAAATCCCTGCTTATAGATTTTGTGGAGATGGCTGGCCTAGAAGTATCCTTCGGAGATGACAACAAAGGACAAATACTGGGATATGGCAAGATTGTACTTGGAAATATTATCATTGATGAAGTAGCTTTAGTTGAAGGCTTGAAACACAACTTGATCAGCATTAGTCAACTTAGAGATAATGGTTATCATACCGTCTTTGATAACAAAAAGTGTCTTGTGACTCACAAAGAAACAAGCATTTTTATTTTCAAAGGGCATAAACATGATAACATATATGAAGCCTGCTTGGAAGATTTCTCTAACAATGAAGTCGTATGTTTATATAGAAAGGCCTCTACTGAAGAAAGCTGCAAATGACACA
This sequence comes from Oenanthe javanica, assembly GCA_008931105.1. NCBI lineage: Eukaryota > Viridiplantae > Streptophyta > Magnoliopsida > Apiales > Apiaceae > Oenanthe > Oenanthe javanica. The sequence goes on from QRFB01001408.1 coordinate 8,054, forward strand.
AGAAACTGTCACACATCAACTTCAAAACACTCAATAAGTTGGTGAAACAGAGTCTAGTGATAGGATTACCACACTTTGATTTTGTTAAAGATGGACTTTGTGAAACATGTCAACTTGGAAAGCAAAGGAAAATATCTTCAAGAGCAAAATAATAAACACCATTTTTGAACACTTTTATTTATTATATTTTGATTTATTTGGTCCAGTAAATGTGATGTCAATTAACAAAAAGAAATAAGCTCTTGTCATTGTAGATGATTTTACAAGATACATATGGGTTTTCTTTCTACACTCAAAGGATGAAGCTTCACAACACATAATAGACTATGTCACCTTTCTGGAAATAAAATCAAAGAAGACTGTAAGAATACTGAGGAGTGACAATGGTACTGAATTTAAGAATACAGTCATGAAGGAATACTGTGTATCAAAGAGAATTACTCAATAATTTTCTGCACCAGGAACACCTCAACAAAATGGAGTTATGGAGAGAAAGAATAGAAAACTCATAGAAGCAGCCAGGACAATGTTGTCAGAGTCTAAACTGTCAGTGTATTTCTGGGCTGAGGCAATCAATACAACATGTTTCACTCAAAACTGCACCTTGATAAATATACATGGAAAGACTCCCTATGAAATGGTGAAGGACAAGAAGACAAGTGTGAAACACTTTCACATATTTGGGTGCAAGTGCTTTGTACTGAAAGTACATCCTGAAAATCTAAGTAAATTTGAAGCCAATGATGATGAAGCTATATTCCTTGGATATGCACCAAACACAAAGGCATTCAGAGTCTTCAATCCTATAACCAGAATTGTTATGGAATCTATTCATGTTGCATTTGATGACAAAAAATTACAAGTTTATAGGATGAACCAGAGCCTTAAATACTGGAATTTGAAATTTAAAAAGTTCTGAGATGGATGAAGATGCTGAAGATGAAGAGTCTTAAGTCACTCCTGAATCAGCACAAGAACCTGCACACTCTTAGGGGGAGCCAAAAAATTCAACTCCAATCAACTCAGAGTCTAACAATTTAGGGACTAGCTAGTCAGAGTCTAGACAGACAGAGTCTAGCTCTTCAGAGTCTAGTTCATCAGGGTTTGATTCAAGTAACTCTGAATCTTTTGCAAGACCAAATGACTCAGGGGGAGCTTCTTCATTTGAGGTTCAATTACAAACAGGAAATGCCAATGATTTAGTGGGAGCTTCAAGTTTTAGAACCAATCTTGCCCCAGCTAGAAAATGGGCAAGGGACCATACTCTTGATATGATAATTGGTGATCCTGAGAGTGGTGTTTAAACAAGAAAAACTACTCAAAATGAATGCCTTTACAATTGTTTTCTCTCAAAGAATGAACCAAAGAAAATTTAGGAAGCTTTGCAAGATCCTGACTGGATTATTGCAATGCAAGACGAGTTGAATGAATTTGAGAGAAACAAAGTGTAGACACTTGTACCAAGACCTAAAAACAGGTCAATTATTGGTGCCAAATGGGTGTTCATAAACAAACTTGATGAGAATGACACTGTGATAAGAAACAGAGCTAGACTAGTTCCAAAAGATTACTCTCAAGAGGAAGGAATTGACTATGATGAAACCTTTACACCAGTGGCAAGATTGGAAGCCATCAGAATGTTTCTTGTATTTGCAGCTCATTCAAAAATCAAGGTCTATCAGATGGATGTAAAAAGTACTTTCTTGAATGGAAAATTGGAAGAAGAAGTCTATGTGGAGCAGCCACCAGGATTTGTTGATCCAAAATTTCCTGATCATATTTACAGGTTAGACAAGGCACTTTATGGATTGAAGCAAGCACCTAGAGCATGATATGAAACTCTATCCAAATTTCTTCTTTAAAATAGATTCATTAGAGGTACCATTGATAAAACTCTTTTTATTAGAAAACATAAAGGTGATATTTTGCTTGTCCAAATTTATGTTGATGATATTATATTTGGTTTTATGAATGAAAAACTGTGTGAAAAGGTTAGCAAGTTAATGCAGTCAAATTATGAAATGAGCATGATGGGAGAATTAAAATTCTTTTTAGGACTTCAAGTCAAACAGACTGATGATGGTATTTTCATTAATCAATTAAAGTATGTTAAATAATTACTGAAGAAGTTTGATATGCAAGATTGTGAAACTGCCAAAACTTTCATGTCAACTGCCACTAAGCTAGACTCTGACCCTAAGGGTAAGAAGTTGATAATACTAGCTACAGATGTATGATTGGATCATTATTATATTTCACTGATAGTAGACCATATATTATGTTTGCAACATTCCTATGTGCTAGATTTCAAGCTGACCTTAGAGAATCAGATTTAATTGTTGTAAAAAGAATTTTTAGATATCTCAAGGGTGCACAGACTCTGGGACTTTATTATCCTAGAGAGTCTGATTTTTCACTAATTGGCTATTCAGACTCTGACTATGCAGGATGCAAATTGGACATAAAAAGAACAACAGGTCAATGCCAATTTCTTAGCAACAAGTTAATTTCTTGGTTTAACAAGAAACAACAAACTGTATCAACCTCAACAGGTGAGATTGAATACATAGCAGCTGGAAGTTGCTGTGCTCAAATTCTGTGGATGAGAAATCAGCTACTTGATTATGGACTAACATTTTCAAATATTCCTATGTATTGTGATAATACTAGTGCTATTAAAATTGCAGAAAATCCAATCCAACATTCCAGAACAAATCAAATTGATGTCAGGTATCATTTTATAAGAGAACATGTTGAAAATGATATTGTTGAACTTGATTATGTTCAAACTGATAGACCGATTGCAGACATTTTAACAAAAGCACTTGATGAGTCTACCTTTCTCAGACTTGTAGGTGAGTTAAGTATGTTAAATATATAATTTCACAGTCATAATAGGCAGCAAGGTATGTACTTTAATTATAGTCTCTGATATGTCAAACTATAATTTGTGAATGCCATATTCTTGAAGTACTTTACCTTGACAGAGTTTGTTATTTCCCAGAACTATGCCAATATTTGTAGAAGGGGGGGGGGTTGAATACAAATATTAAAAATTTTTGATTTTAATATTTGTTACTAATGTTTGAGAATTAGAAAGAATGTGTTTGAATAACTTAAAGACTGAAAATTAAATATAATAAAGAGATTTAAAATTACTGATGGATTGGTTTTTCCATTAGTGTATATTTTTGCTCAATGTTTCTAGGTTAAAATAAACCTAGCTTCATTTTACAAAGTTAGAAGATAAATCAACTGTTCTTACAAAGTGCTCTAAGGTTGAACAGTTGATTCAAGAAAAATAGTCTAACTTGTACACACTTCTAAAAATGCTACCACACTTGTTTATAAACTACAAGTGTGTTTTTAAAATTCCTCTGTTAGGATTGTTTCTATCTACCTTCCTTTTACCTTTTTCCAATTTTTGTAAACAGGTTTGAAAGACAACTACAAATTGAGTCTTCACAGTCATCATAGACTGTCTTCCATAGGTGTGCTTTTGTCCTCTGGATTTTCAACAGATAGTCCTTCTGTGTTGTCTCAATCAATTGATAATTTGCTGTTAAGCATATCAATTGATCCATACTTTAATCCATCAACTGGTGTTCTTCTTCGATTGATCTTTATATCCATCGATTGATAAATAATGACTTATCGATTGATAGATGTTATCAATCGATATATCAATCGATGGGTCTTCACATCAATTGATGGTCTTCAATACTTGACTTGGCTTCTTCGATTGATCTCCTATCCATCGATGCTTCAATATCAATCGATCATCCTTCACTTATGCAATTTCCTGTCTTTAAATAATTACATTTTGACAGTTTAATTTATAAATCAATTGATGATGTATATCAATCAAATCTAACATCAATTGATGAGAATAATATCAATTGATTTACACCTTATTGATTGAAATAGACTAAGTACACCT
>QRFB01001408.1:28177-52005 GCA_008931105.1 Oenanthe javanica
TTAAGAGAATTTCACCAGATTCTTTGTTGGCTATGATGCATGATTCAGGTGAAAACCATACACCATTTCCATTAATCCACAGTTGACTAATACTGAGCAAATTGTGCTTCAATCCATCAACTAATGCTACATGTTCAATGATAACATTTTCTTTTGCAATTGAGCCATATCTCAGAGTAAAACCTTTGTTGTTATTTCCAAAAGTAACTCCTGGACCAGCCTTTTCCACAAACTTTGTGATCAGGGACAAATCTCCAATCATGTACCTAGAACATCCACTATCCAGATACCAGATATTTCTTTTTCCTGTTACCCTGCACACATTTAAAACAATCATGTTGCTTTTGGTACCCATGTTACTTTAGGTCCTCTTTTATTAGTTGCAGCCTGAGCCTTGATTGCCAATTTTGATTCCTTTTGTTTTGGTGGGTTTAGATCCACTTTAACTTTGGGAGTTGGTTTTTGGGGCTTAGACACCTTGGAATCCATGGCAGAATTTCCATGCATTTTATTATCTAAGTTAGGCATGTTCCATAGCATTCCAGGCATGTTCATATTTGCATATGCAAAGAAAGGATTATACATGTATGGAACTTGTGCATAAGGCATATGAACATTTGGTGCAACTAAATTAGAAGACATGGCATTCATGAGCATAGGATTGGTAAGCATGGCATTTGCAGACATGGAATGTGCATTTAAATCATTTGAAGATATAGAGTTCTTTTCTTTCATGCATTGCATAGACAAATGATTTACACTACCACATTTAGCACATACCTTTCTAGGTGCATACATATCAGGAGTGTAATTATTGTGCTTATTTATGCCTACTTTACCATTCCTATTCTTTTTCTTTTTCTCAGACTTAGATAGAGTAATTTCCACAGGTGCTATCTTTTCTAATTTTTCTTTTAATTGTTTCTTGGATAAGCTACCTATGTTGATCTTCTCAGTCTCAGTCTCAACTTGATTCTTGGTTTCCTTAACAAACTTAATAGGAGTGCTAAATTTGTTCTTTTTATTAGCCATTGATGATTTACTTGTCGATGGATGCTTATCGATTGATTCAGCATCAATCGATTGATAATCCTTATCAGTTGATGAAGGATTAGCAGTCGATTGATCTTTATCCATTGAAGTATCAACCAATGGCTTGCCTACTGATTTAGGGGATTCTCCTAGAGTATCTAAACCCTGAACATCAATAATTTGTTTGGCAGTTTTAGCAGACCTATTCCATTTGTTAATGGTTTCAATTTCTCCAGCCAATTGTTCTTTTAACAATTCTTCTCTTCTCAAACTATTCACTAGTTCATCTCTAGCATCCTTACTTTCCTGCTTGAATCTATCTAAACAAACAAGTTCATTTTCAAGAAAAACATTCCTCTCAGTTAAGGCATCAATGGTGTTCTTTAACTTGAGGTTTTCTTTGTTTAGAGATTTTAGAGTGACATGCAAATTGTACAATTCATTAGACATTTCATTAATGGTACTATTGCATTCATCTTTTGTAAGCTCAGAAAAGTTAGTAGCTAGTACCTGATTTGATGATGAACTAGCTTCTTCATCTTCATGGTTGACCATTAGAGCTAGATTGATAAACTCTTCAGAATCACTGTCCTCGGCAACCCAGTCCTTCTCATCAGTAACAAAAGCCTTTTCTTTTTGTTTCAAAAGATCAAAGTATTTCTTTTTGTAATCAATATCATCATAAGACTTTGCCTTTTCTTGTTTTGACTTTCTACACTCATTTGAAAAATGACCAGCCAATCCACAGTTAAAGCATTTGAATTTAGATCTATCAACCAAATTTTTATTTTGATTGTTGCTTCTAAACTGGGATCCAGGCCTTTGAGCATATGGATTCCTCTTGAATTTTAGCTTTGAAAACTTCCTTGACAGAAATGCAAGGTGCTCATCAATCTCATCCAAATCATCCTGTGAACATGTTTCAATTTCTTCACACTTTCCCTTACCTTTACCTTTGAATGATTCTTCAACAGCATCATCAGTCACCATGACAGATCCTTCTATACAGCCTGCTTCCTTTTTCTCTTCATTTCCCTTGACCATCAAAGCCACAAATTTCTCTTTTCTTTGATTCTTCTCAATCTCTTCATCTTGTTGGATTTCCAACTCATATGTCTTGAGTATACCATAAAGTTTTTCACGAGTATAATCTTTGAAGTCTTGAGATTGTCTAATGGAAATAGTTATTGGTTTCCATTATTTTGGAAGAGATCTAAGAAATTTTAGATTTGTATCCTCAGTTGCATAAACCCTACCATATAGCTTTAGTCCATTTAACAACTTCTGGAATCTGCTATAGGTGTCATTGATAGATTCTCCACTCTTGAAATGAAATGATTCATATTTTTGAATCAAGAGTTGAATCTTGTTTTACCTTACTTGTTCAGTTCCTTCACATAGAGTTTAAAGAGTATCCCATATGATGTGGGTAAAAATAGCCCTGAGGAAATAATAAATATAGCATTTATTATTTCATTAATTAGACCTGGTATGGTCCAAAGGCTTGGGGGCCTCGAAATGAACTAGGAAAATAAATCCTAGGATCAACTGGATTTGTAATCCAAGAATCAACTTGATTTATAAATCTAGCCCACAAGCTTTGTTGAAGCCATAGGCCCATTAAGCCTCTATTATTAATTAATTTCGTAATTAATTAATAAGGGCTTAATAAAGGCCTAAGAAGCCTGTTGAAGAACATAATCCTGGAAAGATCTAGAAACCCAAATGTGGGAAGAGTTCCACGAGGACTCTCATTCCTAAGAGGTTTAGACATCCTTGTCACTAGGAAGCTTGGCCACCAAGTCTCCTACTTCTAATCTAATTCCAAGGCCCTCGTGCGCCTATATAAAGGGCCTAACCCCTCAACATTAGAACTACAATTTTTGGCTTGATTCTAATACCCACTGAGATACGTAGGTAGTTAACGAGGACCTGAAGAAGTCATGAAACGTTAGTGCAGCCATAGAAGCTTGATGCTCTCTCACACCTTAGTATTAATTGCATATTAAATACATCTCATTTTTAATCCGTAACATTTGGCACCGACTGTGGGGAACGAATAACAACCATGGCAAGAACACGTAGAACCGCGAGCACCCTCGAAGGAGAGATCCCTGACACCGCTGTTGACACCAACGATTCCCCCGCTGTGACGCATGAACAAGGAACTACTGTTCCTACCACTTCCGTTGAGGACCCTGAGCATGTACTCGTCATGTCGGACCCTTAAACGTCATTGTTCATCCTTCCAACCCTGACGTGTCCATCCATGCTTCGGTTCCTCCACTCCAGGTAATTCCTCCCATTCGTACAACTTTTATTGCTCCCCCTACTTTGCATGTCTGGTCTACCATTACACCCGACCCTCGTTATGGGCTCCCAAGAAACTACGTGCATTCATATGAGCAAGGGCTATTGCCCCACTATGTCTCATAACAAAGAAGTCGGGACTTCTCTGGACCTTACTCTATTGACTACGAGGAGTCGTCTGACGAGGATATAAACCCACGGAGGAGGCAACCCGGTAAGGAGCCCCTTGAAGGGAGGAGTACCCAGCCTCGAAGGCCTCAAGATAATAACTCCCTGAGCCTTCAAGACAGGATACGCGCTCATGAAGCCGAAGCCCAGCGACCAAGAAAGGACTTGGAGAGAGCGTTATCAAGACAACAACGTCCCAGAATTGAAGGTGTTGGAGTGTCGATAAGAAACGCACCTATGATAGATTTGGACGAGCCCCCAACTAGGAGGCAAACAAGGGCAAGTCATGTTAGGGCTGACCCCCAAGACCTGTTACCACTTGGAGATCCTGATGATCCTACTCCCCCTTTCACTGAAAGTATCATGAATGAGAAGATATCAAGGATGTTTAAGATGCCAACAATTAGGGCCTATGATGGAACGGGAGATCCTTCAAATCATGTTCTCACGTTCTCTAATACACTGTTGTTGCACCCCGTAAATGACGCCATCAAGTGTAGGGCGTTCCCCCAAACCCTGAGTGGTATGGCTCGGCGGTGGTTCAGTCGTCTACCACCGAACTCTGTTGGGTCATTCAAGGATCTGAGCAGGGCCTTCATTGGACAATTCATCAGTATTAAGACTCATGAGAAGAGCTCAGCTCACTAATGAACATGCATCAGGGGAAGAATGAGTCCTTGAGGGATTATATGAACAGTTTCACAAGGGAAGCCTTGAAGGTCCCTGATTTAGACCAGAAAGTAGCTATGATAGCCTTACAGCAAGGGACTTCTGACGAAAATTTCAGGAGATCGTTATCCAAGAGGGCCCCCGAGAGTATGAATGAGCTCTAAGAGAGAGATGAAAACTATATCAAGGCCGAGGAAAGTATGAGGAAAGGGTTTCAAGCCTTGAACACCTACTCTAAAAAACGACCCAACGATACTGAGAATACTGTTGATACCAAGTATGCAAAGAATGATGATGTTAATGACTCCAAAAAGAAGGGAGGATCCAGGTTCACAGAGTATGCGAGGCTAAATATTGCCTGTAGCCAAATACTGATGGACATTGAGAAGAGTAAAGACCTTCGATGGCCGAAACCACTAAGGACTGATCCTGAAAAGAGAAATAAGAACGCGTACTACCGGTTCCATAGGGATGTGGGACACGACACTGATGACTGTCATCAATTGAAATATGAGATAGAGTTTCTGATTAGAAGATGAAAGTTGGAAAAATATACCAAGGAGGGTGCTAGACAGGGTAGGAGTCACAACGACAAACGAAGGGACTCTGACCCCAAAGATAGAAACCATCAGCCCCGAGGGCCTATGATCAACTTAATCTCAGGAGGGCCAACCGCGGCAGGTAACTCTCGAAACTCCAGAAAGGCATATGCCCGGGAGGTAATGAGCATCGTCAGAGAACCTCCCATGAGAGCAAGGACTAAGGTCTCTTTATCGTTCGATGATTCTTACTTAGAAGGGGTAACATTCCCCCATGATGATCCCTTGGTAATCACCTCTGTCATAGGAAAATCTCCGATGAAGAGAGTATTGGTGAACGGTGGATCGTCTGTAGACATCCTATTTTATGAAGCCTTTGTGAAGATGGGGTATAACAATTCACAGTTGACCCCCTCCAACATGCCTATCTATGGTTTCAATGGAGTGGAGTCTCAAATAGAAGCAATTATACAACTACCCATGACTATGGGCGAAGAACCTCGATAGTCTACTCAGATGCTAAATTTCCTAGTTATCAAGGCAAGCACCACCTACAATGCGATCCTTGGCAGGACTGGGCTGCATACCTTCAAGGCGATAGCCTCTACATACCATTTGAAGCTGAAATTCCCAACTAGGAATGGAGTGGGAGAAGAGAAAGGAATCAAAAAATGGCTAGAAGTTATTATGTGGCCACCTTAAAGCCTAGTGGCACTGGGGGGCAGGTCCTCCATATTGAAGACATGGATGTTAGGGACTAAGAAAAAAGGAGGGGTAAGCCCGCAGAAAACTTGGAGCCTTCTCCTTTGGATCCTCTAAACCCCGAGAAGGTGACGTATGTGGGGACTTCACTCCCCAAAGACCTGAAAGAACAACTTATTCAATTCTTACAAGATAACATGGATGTTTTTGCTTGGATAGTAGCCGACATGCCAGGGATAGACCCCGAGTTTATAACACATCAGTTGAATGTGAATCCTGGAAGGACAACAGTCAAATAGAAGAAAAGAAGCTTTGCCCCTGAAAGACAGGAGGCCATTAAGCAGGAGGTAGAGAAATTCTTAGAAGCTGGGTTTATTGAAGAAATTCAATTTCCTGAATGGATGGCCAACCCAGTAATGGTAAAAAAAAGCAATGGAAAGTGGAGAATGTGCATGGACTTCACTGATTTGAATGATGCATGTCCTAAGGACTGTTTCCCATTGTCAAGGATAGACACGATGATAGATGCCACAGCTGGGCATAAGATGCTTAGCTTCATGAATGGATTCAGTGGCTATAACCAAATTAAAATGCACCCCGATGACATCCCTAAGGTATCATTCATTACTGACTTTGGTGTTTTCTGTTATCTAGTTATGGCTTTTGGACTTAAGAATGTAGGAGCCACGTATCAAAGGCTTGCAAATAAAATCTTCAAGCACCTCATCGGTAAGACCATGGAGGTCTATGTTGATGACATGTTAGTCAAAAGCTTGGACAAGGCTGATCATTTTGAGCACCTGGGTGAGGCATTTGAAGTTCTGAGAACCCACAAGATAATGTTGAACCCGACCAAGTGCGCCATTGGTGTAGGTTCTGGAAAAATTTTAGGCCTGATGGTCTCCAAAAGAGAAATTGAGCCCAATCCCGATAAGATTCAAGCAATCTTGGACATGGAGCCACCCAGGACAGTAAGAGATGTCCAAATGCTCATGGGAAAGGTAGCAGCCCTGAGGCGCTTCATATCTAAGTCAGGAGAAAATTGCTTACCATTCTTCAAGGCCCTCAAGAAGGTTAAAAACTTCGAGTGGAACGACGAAAGCCAAGCAGCTTTTGAAGAGATGAAGAAATACATGGATGAGCCACCTTTTCTTGCCAAACCGAAACCTGGAGAAGTGCTATACCTATACCTTACAGTCTCCAGCTCAACCCTGAGTGTTGTTCTTGTCAAATAGGAAGCAAAGGTTCAGAAACCCATTTATTATGTTAACAAGATTCTGTATGGAGCAGAATTGAACTACTCAAAGGTTGAGAAGTTTGCCTTAGCATTACTAATGGCTTCAAGGAAGCTACGCCCATACTTCCAGGAACATGTTATTGAAGTCTTAACAGACCAGCCCTTGAGAAACATACTGCATAGCCCCAAGGCCAGTGGGAGGCTAAGTAAATAGGCTATTGATCTTGGAGAGTTTGAAATCAGATACAAGCCGAGAACGGCCATCAAAGCTCAAGCTCTAGCTGACTTCATGGTTGAATGTACCATTCCCAACCAAGAAGTCGGGGGGCAGGAAGAAGATAAATAAACTGGAAAGAACAAGGAAAAAGAGAAGGAACTCAAAAAATACCGGCTGCTCTTTTTTGATGGAGCTTCAAAAACAAGCACTAGCGGTGCTAGCTTGGTTTTGCAAAGCCCTGATGGATTTGTTGTTGAGTATGCAATCAAGTTGGATTTCTCCACTACAAACAATGAAGCAGAGTATGAAGCTTTGATAGCTGGACTTGGTCTGGCCAGAACCCTGAGGGTGAACAAGTTGAGGATATGTGGTGATTCGAGGTTAGTGATCTCTCAAGTAAATGGGGAGTTTGAGGCCCGAGAAGAGACTATGGCAAAATATTTGAGGATGGTTAAAGCTCAAGCTACGTAATTCGAGGAATGTCACTTCGAGTATATTCCGAGAGAGGATAATGTGAAGGCTGATGCCTTATCTAAATTTGCATCATCAGAGAATGATAGCTATTCTAGCAGTGTTTATTTCCAAGTCTTGAAGACCCCATGTATTAACGTCAAACTGGTATCCCCGATTGGGCTGGGGGCCTGTTGGATGGATCCTATCAAGCTCTATTTGGAGACGGGAAAGACACTAGCCGATCCCGTAGAGGCACGCAAACTGTAACGCCCCCAAATCCGGGGTCAGGGATTTGAGTCGTCACGTCATCATCCAATCCTTTAAAACCTGCTATACTCAATAATCCAACATAATCACATCATAGACCCCTCTCTCTCACACATACAAGTTATAGCCTTAGAAACGATATACAACAAGTACCATTAGTTATTACAAACCAAATGTACTTAACCAGGATCTCACGCTATCAATGACAACCTCTACATGAAGTGACATTAATAACTAGATCAAATCTACAAACCTATCTACTTACTTCTGCGGAATAGTTCTGAACCGAACCACCTCAAAGGTGAATCTCCTACTTTCCTTCCTCGAAGCATGGAGCCAATCCAATGCATTAACACATTCTCTGAAAATTTTATTATAAAGCAAAGGTGAGCGAAAGAATGCTCAGCAAATTATCCACCCAATTATCTAGGTGATTCTCATCAAAGAACATGATAATCACTACTATCTCGATAGTATATCATAAGGTTACCGATATAGGGTAATTATAACAAGGTATCTCTCGACGATACATATTGTCAGAGTTTTCTCTTAAAATCATTTATCCTCAACATGGAGTTTAGAAGAATATAGTCCGAACAATTTAGTTCATTATATAAAAATAAGACTCTATCGCATATAGTGTTACCACTCTTTCATACTTCTTCTGAAACTTTTGCGATAAAACAAAATGAACCTATTATGTTCATAGTTTTGAGATAATTTTATCAATAACCTAGCAAAATAGTATCAACTATAGCTTTGCTAGACTCCCATAAATATAATAAGTACCCAATTCAAGATACTGCAATAATAGTTGCTTCTCATCGTAAGCAAATCAAAACCCCTTTAACCATACCCCTTGTAAGGTTTAAAATCTAGTAAAACATTTTAAAGATTTATAATTTAATTGGTATATATCGTATATCCACTTAAATCTTTAAAATAAACCTCTTGTCAAAACCTCTTAGACAATTCCAGCATACTATGGTTGTTCGGTGTATATCATGTACCCGCTTAAGTTTTCAAAATAACTTCTCATCAAAACCTCTAGACTGACCTGTTGTGTTGTGATATATATAAAGAAAGCAAGGGTGAGCAATATAGCTCAGCAATAGATAATATACTTCTGAAAACAAGTTGTAAGTTATTTTTAAAAGCATTTATGTACAAACAACTGAAGTTTAAAATAACTTTCGTCGAAACAAGATAATTCTTTTAAAACGTTTCTTCGCTAACAACACCATCGGTAACTAAACCCTTAGCGGCTTCGTTACAGTGCGTAACACATTTCCAATTGGAAGAATGGACTATCATTGGAGCATCATCACGCCCGCTACCACACATCCACGATGATCAGTCGTAGCACGTGGCAGCCCTTCATGAGCAACCCTACGGAAGCCTTCGGTTTTACTACATGTAGAAGGGGGAGCCCCGGTACCTTCACCGTTAATGGGTAATTCACCCTTGACCGCATATGGGTCAATTGCTGGACCATGCGTCACTCGGCCTCTTACGCGAACTCCAAGTCCACTGAATCTGTCCATTCATCTGGAACTGGAATATTAATCCAAGCTCCCCAAGTATATCTGATACTTGTTAATAGATTCGTCTATCTAACCTGGAACTGGAAATAATTCTAGTTCCCCAAGTATATCTGATACTTGTTAATAGACACTCATAGCTATGAGTAGTCACTGATTAGATTAGTCGGGTTGTCCTCTCACCACACAGGTAAGTGACCTTCACCCACCAATCTCTTTCATCAAGGAATGAATTCATTTTGAAAACCATGACTCAGGAGTTTTTCGGAAACCTCACTGCTTTTGATAAGTTGAAAAGTTCTTACTACTGTGGAAACTGGNAGAATGAATTCATTTTGAAAACCATGACTCGGGAGTTTTTCGGAAACCTCACTGCTTTTGATAAGTTGAAAAGTTCTTACTACTGTGGAAACTGGTTCCAAAACTTGACTGCTTTTGAGAAGTAAATAGCTATTCATTTCCTATACCGAGTTCCCTATTTTTGATAAGTCTAAACGTATTTTATTCTTATTAAAAGAATAAATTAAATATTTAAATTAAATATTAGGGAGCTATCACTATTTTTAAATCATTTTCTGAAGGTCGGAAAGTATTTAAAATAATTATCGAAAGCTTCGAATAATTATTAAAGACCTAAACTAAATTGTAAATGAATTTTAAATAATTAATAAATATTTAAATAATATTTATTACTTATAATTAATAAATAATCCTAGATAAATGAATATTTAAAATAATATTCATTAATTAAATAAATATTAAAATAATATTTATTATCCTTATTTAATTCTTTTATCAAAAGAATATCAAAATATAAATATCGAAGTATTTATATCGTCTCTTCAAAATAATCTGTCTCTGGCTTCTCCCGGATTACGACAGTACTTAATCATAACCTTCCGACTCCCGGTCTACATTCGAAAATACATACTCACTATACACTTAGAGCCTTTTTCCTCTTACCGGCTTATATCTATATTTCTTATAGCATATAACCGAAACATTTGCGAAATATGTAACTATACATAAAACAGTTCATACTTTTCAACATACAGTTATATCACAACAACAACAGTCTTTCGACAAAACAATAGTACATTAGGTACGAGTTTTGAAAACTTGCATAAGCATAATTATACAATGTTTTAATATATAAAATATAGGGATAGAAAACTTGCCTGGAGTCCAAGACACGTTCTCAGAATCCTACTCGTTCCAGATTTTCTATCAATAGATATCATAATCTCGATTAGTACTCTTAATCCCATCAACTACTTATATTACTAATAAGTATAATCACATAACGAGTCCAATTATGATAACTCCAATTTGCACTCAGACCTTTTTAGTCATTCTCACTTTAGACACCCAACTTCTAGCATTTTTAGTAAATTGAGTTTTAATCCGATTAACTCAATTCTTTCTCTGGAGTCATCCTTGACACCCCTAGTATCTTAGATAAAAGTTTCACATGAAATTAAGCATCCTAGCTACTTCGATGATAGCCTCAAAGTTGGTTATTAACGTGGTTTCTAAGTTATGCGATACCTTTAGTAAATCGNTACCTTCTACCTATAGTGAATAAGCTATGGTTAAAATTTGGTGATTTTTGTATGAGTAGAACTGAAGTTATAAAATCGTCTTTGAACCTTACTCAAGCTGGGCAGAAAATGGAGAAATGGGGGGGGGGGGCTTTTCTCTCTTTACTTGCTTTTTTTTGTTGGTGCATTTATGTTTGTATAAAGTGTATGTAATGTATATGGCTGATTTACACACAAGGATGGCTTGGTGGAGTGCAAAGTCAAGGTCAAGTACTAGGGTTCCATGAATTAAGGATCTTGTTTTCTACTTTTCCATGATTTGTGGAACCATGTCTCTAAGTATTAGTTGGTTACTTGGTTAGTTTGTAACTAACTAGTTCCTTGCATGGTTACTCCCATTTGGTTGCCAACTCTTCTAGTTTGCATGACCTTGGTGCATTTACTTGTTATCCAACATTTATCACTTAATCCTCCATGTAAGTTCGATAAATTTCCGAAAGCNTATTAATCTCCAAAAGCGTTTCGTCGTACGAATTCTGTATCATAAATCCTTAATATTCTAAATACTTAATTCGATTATAACTATAAAATTTCTAAATTATAATCCTCCCAGTCATAACATAATTCTCTTATTCCTCGATACTTCATAAATTACGAAACAAATCGTAAAAGTGAAAATCTTCGAATTCTGACATCTTTTACATTCACTCATTTGTTTCATACAACAACATTACATCCTCGAATTTCCAACATTCCATCACTTACTTAGTGTGGGCTAAAAAGTTTTTCATAATCCGTAAAATCACTATTCATCAAGGTGTTTTATAAATAAAATAAAAAAATAATACGTCAAAAATACGGGTTATTACACAAACTATCCATAAGAGACTTAAAGTATGCCCTCATAAAGGGAATACTCTATAAGAAATCATACGTAATCCCCTACTTAAAGTGTTTGAGACCCCACGAGGCTAAAGTTGCCCTAAGGGAAGTTCATGAAGGTGTATGCGGCCAACACCTTGGAAGCAGGGCTCTTGCTCATAAAGTCATAAGACTGGGATTCTATTGGCCTGAGATGCTTAGAGATGCTAAAGCTTACGTTAAGAAGTGTGATCGCTGCCAGAAGTTTGCACCCATCGTTAGGCAGCCCCCTGAGATGCTGACATCCATTAACTCTCCACTTCCCTTTGCCATCTGGGGAATAGATATCTTAGGCCCATTTTCTATGGCCAATGCACAGAGGAAATTTCTCATAGTCGTCATCGATTACTTCACTAAGTGGATAGAAGCCAAGCCCCTGGCCAAAATTGATACCAAGAATGTGACTCAATTCTTCTAGGAGAATGTTATATGCAGGTATGGGTTACCCCGAATCTTAATGACAGACAATGAGACTCAATTTAAAAACAAGGACTTCATAGAGTACTGTGGGAACTATGACATCGAACTACGCTTCACCTCAGTCGCTCATCCACAGTCAAATGGATGGACTCAAGAAGAAGATTGAACACTCCCAAGGGACTTGGGTTGATGAATTGCTTCCAATCTTATTGGCATACATAACTACTTGTAGACCTTCGACAGGAGCTACACCGTTCCAACTAGCCTACGGGGCTGAGGCAGTAGTTCCCGTTGAAATTATTCAGACATCACCAAGAGTGCAAAAATTCCAGATTGACACCAATCAGGAAGGCATGAAGTTGGCTTTAGACCAGGTAGATGAGCTACGCGACAAGGCCAATGCCCGAATAGTGGCAAACCAGAAGAAAGCTTCGTTCTATTACAACCTTAGAGTGAAGGAAATGTTCTTCCGCAAATGAGACTTAGTCCTGCGAAAGATCGAGGCATCGAGAGCAGGTCCAAAGGGCAAGTTAGCTCCGAACTGGGAAGGGCCCTACCAAGTCAAAGAAGTCACAGAGCAGGGCACACACAAGCTCCAAACCCTTGAAGGAGTTAAAATCCCGAGAAGCTGAAATGCTGCCAACTTGAGAATTTACTATGTTTAAGTTTTCAATTTCGATTTTCAAGAACGTTTGAGTACCGACGACTCCTCACCACTAGCTGAAGAAAAACCCTCTTCGCCTTCACTTGATCATTCTTCTTTGGAAGAACTCTCTTCTGTTGGCTCCGGAGGAGTTGTCTTTAGAACAGCCTGTTGGGGGGATGGAGTAAGTTTAGGATCACAAGCCCTTTTTTTGCCTTACATCGGGACTGTTGTCCCCCTCGGTTTCCTCCTCTTGAGCAGCAATCAACTGTTTTAGAGCTTCAGCTGATCGAGGACTCTGGCAGTCCACCTTAGGGTCAAACAACCCTGGATGCTTCTACAGCACCACCTTCAGGGCCTTGTTCCACCCAATTGTGTAGTTGGCCGGAAAGAGGAGGTCGTCGTGCTGCAAAATTAAATCTTGATATTCGTCCGAGGCCAAATATTTGTCGATAATTGCATTTTTGTCAGCCCGGAGCCCAACTATCTCACCTTGAGCTTATTTCAGCATCTCCTCCTTCTCCGCCAGCTTCTCTTCCAAATGCTTCAACTTGGCATTAGCAACTAAAAGCTCCTTTTAATGCTTCCCTGCCTGAGCCTTCCACGACTCAGTGTGATGCAAGGAAGCCTGGAAATAGGCGTTGGCCTAAAAAATAAATAAGTTAAGCACATAAAAAGCTAAAACACAAATAGTGTGTGAAGGAAAAGTGAAATGTAAATTAGACAAGCGAAGAAACTTACCGATGTCAGTGCCTATGCACCTAACGCTTTGGTGCTCTCCTCGTCACGTCCCAACACAATGTCCTTGTAATCACAAGGAGTGAGGGACTGTAGGGACCAATCCCTTGCATGGTCCGTGCAGCCGACCATGGTATCTGATTTCCTAAATCCCCAGCCTGGCTTGTATGCCAGGGATTTTGGTGCCTTGACAGTCTCGCTGCCTTCACCTCAGTTGGCCCAGAGTGAGGCTACAAAAAAGTTAGCAGCTCCTTCCCCAGCCTAGGATCGTTCATCAGCCTTAGCCACTTCATACGGCCAGTTTCTTCAATAGGTGGAATAGTCCACTCGTTGATTTGCGTAGCAGCTGAAAAAATGAACAAAATATAAGCCCGTTAGAAAAGAAATAACATGTGTAGAGTAAAAGGGTAAGTCTAAGTAAAAGAGGTATACCTTTACTTGAGGCTCTCGATAGGCCCACGGCTTTTAACCTACGCTCATCAAGAAGAGCCTAAGAGACTTCCTTGGTCTCAGCTTGAGTAAGCGCAGTGTAAGCATTTTGCTCCTCCAATGAGAGCATGATGCACTCGGCGCTCCCGTCACAACCTTGCCAAAAGTGGGCCTAAAGAGAGTCACCCTATCTCCCCCTTCCCAAGAAATTTGCACAAAATTTTCCTTCCAATGAAGGTTGTTGTCAGGGATATAAGATTATAAAAAGTATGGGGTTTATTTGGCCTGTGGGCAATGTGAACCCAGCCCAAGGAAAGGCTAGAAGAGTTTTTGAATTGAAAGATTTTACGAAAGAGAGGGACAGTCATTTTGATTTTCTTTTTCTAAGCACAAAACCATGAAACAATGGATGAGTCTCCATCCATTGGGCACGATTTGGCTGGGATGAATTTGAACATCAGCTAAAAGAGTGAGAATAAAGTCATGTAAAGGAAACCTAAGCACCGCTTATAGGGCATCTATATAAACAAATAATTTGGAAGGACTCTAATGGCAGGTCCTGTCACCAGGCTCTACCAATGAGATGGTGAAACGAGGAGGAAAATTGAAAAGATGGTTGTATTCTTTTACTAAATCAGAATCAAAAAATTTATTGCTACGACTATAAGAGTCTAAATGGGACAGGCTAGAGTACTCGTCCCCCCTTTGGTTTATCAGATCGATTAAAGACATATAAGAGGAAAAGATGGGGATTCTACGGAGGGGTTTACCTCTCTTAGCAGACCCGGCGTTCATGGATGCCAATCAGGATGACTTCTTGTCTGTCATTTGAAACTTTGACTTCGTGTGTATCCCCAGGAGTATTAGATGTTGAAGTTGCTAGAAGGATTGAGAGCTTGAAATTGTAGAAAAATTTAAGAATTGAGAAATGAGAAGTGAGGGAAGTGAAGCCCCCCACTTCACTCATATATAACCCCTAGCCGGTCACCTACCCATTCAAATTCCACTTTTTATCTGCGTTTCTAGGTCACATGACCGTTGAAAGGCATGCCAACCGGTATAGCAGGTAAAAGGCCTCATGTGATAAAGCCCATGAATGAAAGCCCAAAAGAAAAATAAATAAAATAAAAAGAAATGGAATTTTCTGGAACCTATACGAAGATTCTAGAAGTTGGGCCTGTGAAGCCCATGACCAATGAGCCATGAAGGCCCAATAACCAAAGGAGAAAACCTCGAAGGCTTAGAATTCAAAAAGCCCAAGGCCCAAGAGACCCAATAAAAGATAAAGGCTCGTAAAATAAGTGGAGGCCCATAATCCAAGGCCTTTGGAGGCCCATGATCCAAAAACTGTGAAAGCCCACTATTTGGATAAGCCAATTGAACTCTATAATGGATGACTTAGTAAAGGCCCATACTAAGAAAATAACTCTTCAACCTGCACCCTTCTGAAGGCGCTATTTAATCAACTTTTCAACCTGCACCCAAAGCCTGTAAGGCGCTATTTAATCAAATCTGTAAGAAAATAACTCTTCAACCTGTATGGACATTTGAGGTCATTTCGACCTCAATATCCTTCTGAAAACATAAAGGCATGAGGCCCACAACAATTTTGACATGGAGAGAAAAATCAAATGTTGATCGAATTCAATCCCAGTCAAAAATATAAAGCCAAGTGGCCCCAAAATATTTTGACCTGGGAAGGGATTTAGGTGTTAATTCGACTTCAATCGTAGTTGAAATTACAAGGCCATGAGGCCGCAAAATATTTCAACCTGGGAGATGAAATAAGGGTCAATTCGANTAAATATTTCGACCTGAGAGATGAAATAAGGGTCAATTCGACCTCAATCTAGGTCGAACACAACAAAGGTTTCAAAACCCAAACAATTTTGACATGGAAGGGAAAACTAAGTATTGATCGATCTCAAATCAAGTTGAGAATCCACATCTATAGAAAAATGAAAAGAATCGACTTGGGTGCCATTTTGACGTACAATTCGACCTCAATAAAAGTCGAAAACAAAGATACAGCCTAGAAGTCCCGTGTAACTTCTAAAGTTGAGTTAGACTTCAAATAAGATCGACAATCAACCTCGAGTTTTAATCGACTTGGGCGTGTTTTTGAAGTATAATTCGACCTCAATTAAGGTCGAAATTAAGCTATAGCCAAGAGGCCAATCGACTTCATTCCAAAATCGAGTTGGGAGCAAAAATGATGATTATATCAACCTCATTCCAGGTTGACAGTCGACCTCGATTATGCATCGACTTTAATGTAAAAATAGGGCATAGATCGACTTCAACCCAGGTCAAAGTGGAAACTCAGGCCTTGAGGCATGTTGCACCTTAAAGTCACGATCGACCTCAATCGAGGTCGAATTTGACCTCAGTCGTGCATATCGACCTCAAAGGTATTTTCAGGCTTAATTAGACCTCAATCGAGGTTGAATTCCAATTTAGCCTCATAAGTCGACCTCAAGTGTATGTTCAAGTCAAATTTGACCTCAATCGAGTTCGAAATCGACCTCAGTCATGTGATCAACATCAAAGGTATTTTCAGGCCTAATTCGACCTCAGTCGAGGTCGAATTTGACCTCAGTCATAAAATCGATCTCGAGGCAGTTTTACCCAAATAATCAACTTCAATCGAGGTCGATTTCGACCTCGATCTCCATATCGACCAAGAGATGCATTTTATTTTTTATTCGACTTCGATCGAAGTCGAATTCGAGCTCGATTCCCAGAATCGACCTGGAGTGGAATTTGAGGTCATTTTCGACCTCAATCCAGGTCGAAATGGTCAGGATTACAGAAGCCCAAATCGACCTCGAATCCCATCAACTTGGAAGGGTAATTGAGATCGAAGTCGACCTTATTCCATGTCGAAATCGACCTTATTCTAGGTCGAATTGATCAGAATCTCGAAAATTTTCCCATTTTCTTTAAGTTTGTTAAAAATAATATCCTTGGGGTACCAATTTATATGATATTGATTCTTTAAAAAGAATTAATAATACAAGGCCTGAGCCCAAAAAACAAAATAAGGTTGACTGGAATAAGTCAAAAGCCCGGTAAGGCACTTAAAACCCTTTGTGAAACTTTTATGAAAGCTCACAAAGTTTCCCAAAAGTTGGGGGGGGGGAATGATGTGGGTAAAAATAGCCCTTAGGAAATAATAAATATAGCATTTATTATTCCATTAATTAGACATAGTATGGTCCAAAGGCTTGGACCCTCGAAACGAACTAGGAAAATAAATCCTAGGATCAACTGGATTTGTAATCCAAGAATCAACTGGATTTATAAATCTAGCCCACAAGCTCTGTTGAAGCCACATGCCCAGTAAGCCACTCTTATTAATTAATTTTGTAATTAATTACTAAGGGCTTAATAAAGGCCCGAGAAGCCTGTTGAAGGCCCTAATCCTAGAAGGATCTAGAAACCCAAACATGGGAAAAGTCCCACGAGGACACTCATTCCTAAGAGGTTTAGAGATCCTTGTCACTAGGAGGCTTGGCCACCAAGTCTCCTACTTCTAATCTAATTCCAAGGTCCTCGTGCACCTATATAAAGGGTCTAACCCCTCAACATTATAACTATGTTTTTTGGCTTGATTCTCCCACCTACTGAGATACGTAGGCAGTTAACGAGGACCTAAGGAAGTCATGAAACGTTAGTGCAGCCATAGAAGCTTGAAGCTCTCTCACACCTTAGTATTAATTGTGTATTAAATACACCTCGTTTTTAATCCGTAACACCATACTTCTTTTGATGAAGTATAGTTTATCACATTGTCAAACATATCTTTATCTAGACCATTAAACAGAATGTTCATGGCCTTCTTGTCTTTAAGTTCTTCTTTTTCATCCTGTTCTGTGAAGTCAGTGATGAGTTTTGGAACATGTTTGTTAAGTGCAGGATTTCCATCAGGGTTTACACCTGTGACTAGCTTCATGGAAACATGAAGACCTTTACCTATGCTGTGAACATAGGAATGGTCAAGAGAGAGTAGATGCAAATGCATTTTCACATTCCATGCAAAATATTCATCTTTTTCTAGCACTGAAATTTTCACACCTGAATCTTTTTGACCGATATTGACTGTTCTTCATCTTTAAACTTTCTGTATATTGAAAGCCTCGCTCAGATACCAATTGTTATTTCCTAGAACTAGGACAATATTTATAGAAGGGGGGTTGAATACAAATATTAAAACTTTTTTATTTTAATATTTTTTACTGATGTTTGCGAATTAGAGAGAATATGTTTGAACAAATTAAAGACTGAAAATTAAATATAACAAAGAGATTTAAAATTACTGATGGATTGGTTTTTCCATTAGTAAATATTTTTGCTCAATGTTTTTAGGTTAAAATAAACCTAACTTAGTTTTTATAAAGTTAGAAGATAAACCAACTGTTCTTACAAAGTGCTCTAAGGCTAAATAGTTGATTCAAGAAAAATAATCTAACTTGTTCTATCTTCTAACAATGCTACCACACTTGTTTATAAACTACAAGTGTGTTTTTATAATTCCTATTTTAGGATTGTTTCTATCTACCTTCATTTTACCTTTTTCCATTTTTAGAAAACATGTATGAAAGACAGCTACGGATTGAGTCTTCATAGTCATCATAGACTGTCTTCTATAGGTGTGCTTTCGTCCTCTGGATCTTCAACAGATAGTCCTTCTGTGTTGTCTCAATCTATTGATAATTTGATGTTCAGCATATCAATTGATCAATCCTTTAATCCATCATTTAATCCATCAACTAATGTTCTTCTTCGATTGATCATTATATCCGTCGATTGATAAATAATGACTTATCGATTGATAGATGTTATCAATCGATATATCAATCGTTGGTTCTTCACATCAGTTGATGGTCTTGAATACTTGACTTGGCTTCTTCGATTAATCTCCTATCCAACGATCTTCAATATTAATTAATCATCCTTCACTTGTGCAATTTCCTATCTTCAAATAATTACAATTTGAAAGTTTAATTTACACATCAATTGATAATCTATTGTTGGGTCCCAAAGTATCGTAGAAGGGGGGTTGAATACGATACTAACAATAATTTAAATTCTTTTCGAAATTTGCGGATAAATAAATTATTGCTTCAGAGTGGGTTTGGTCATTTGTAGTGTTTATGTGAGCTGCCTACTAATTTTTTGTGTGTCCGGATAGATCAATTAGGTTCAAGAAAATTAACAAGTAATTAAATGAGACAAGTTTCCGGGAATATATCTTTCGTATATAAACCCAGAGGGGTGCTACACCCAGTTAAAAATATAACTGGCTTCCAAAGAACAAATTAGTTCTTTGCTACTAACACAAAAATATTAGGTTCAGTTCCTATACAAATATATCTAAATTAGTACAAGGAAAAACTGAGTCCATAGGGAGTGATATCTAGGAGCCCTGAGCATTTTTCGTTAAAGAACCGGGTCCTAATATCTGGCCAGGAGCAAGGTATGAGTGTGTATAAATTATTCTCTTGCTCCGGCCATGGCTGCTCTCTACTTATTATTTTTGTTAGAGAAGACGACTCTCTTCTTTAATTGGTGTAGTCTTTTAAATCAATAAAGTTGACTGCTTGAATTTGATTGGCTGAGGGATATGTGGGGTCAAGAAATATTTGTTGCGCCAAGAATATTATGTGGTGCCAGGAACTTTAGTTGCGTCAAAGAATTATTTCGTTGCGCTTCTTCATTTCGTTGCGTCTGTTATATTAACTTTTATGGTCAAAGTGTTGTTTAGTCACTGCACTTTGACCCTCTATTCATTCCTTGATTGAAGTTCCCCAACTTCCATTTCTTGTACCGAAGTCTTGTCACATTACACCCTGTACCCTGAGCTATTTCCGTTCTTCGAATGTAGTTCAGAAACTTTCACTTTTCCTACCAAGGTTGTGACACTTTGCACCCTGCACCCTTTGAGCTGTTTAGCTGTTAAGTTGTTAGTTGTTTAGCTGTTTGGTTGTAGCCTCTACAAATCACTTTTCGTACCTTAATAAATAACTGTTCTTTCCAAGTACGTTCTTCAACTTAACAATTCTTCTATAGTTAATACTCAGATTCCTTTCACAAACTGTTGACGCCTAGTGCAACTGGTCTGGTTCACAGATGACTAACTTTGATCCAGGTCTTCATATTATAGCTCTACTTGCATTGTTAAATTTCCAGCAACTTCATTACTTTGAACATTGACTGTTAATAAACATTGTAACTTTACTAGAATCTTTTCTAGTACTTAGACAACCTCTCCATTACTACCACAATCTTGAATACTTCATTCTCTGTTCTTCACTGTCGCTTGAACATACAAATGAACTTCTTTCAGTGAGTATAACTCCAAGACTACAGTTGTTTTTTTAATCCTTTGTCTTTACCATGTCTTCAATTCTTCTAGATTCCTATGCTTCGAACACTGTATATCTTAAATCAATGCATTTACACTGAAATCTTCTTGTGGCACTTCTATACTGAATCTTCAACACTTCTGAAACCCTGAAAGTCTTTACACATTATTCTTCACTGAGACTTGAACATATTAATGAACTTCTTTCAGTGACCTGTAATAGACTTCAAAACTTTTTCTAATATCTTGATTCACTGTCTCTGCCTTGTCTTCATTTCTTCCTGATTTATGTGTAGGCATAGTATTATTTACTTGTCATGTTCTAGTATTGAGTTATCACGATTACTATTCATACAGCTTCGTAATCTCACCAACAATCTCCCCTATTTGATTGTTAAACTTAGCAAACAAATCTCATAGAGAGGATAACTCAACTAACAACTAGAAAAAATAATCGTCCGGGACTTGTAAATAATGCTACTGGTTTTTCTAGATCAGATTCTGCATTTCCAGATTTCTTGTGTAATTGAAATGAAAGATGTTTGTTCCTCTAGCACTGAACTGATATTCATGTAGTATCATCTTCATTTTTGTCTGTGTTTGAGCTTTCTCTGCATCAAAATCTTCATAGTTTGAAATTAAAGAACTTATCATGAATAGAGCTTCATAAGAATTACCATTCCTGGAAACGTCTTCAATAGAATATAGAACATGGCTCAAGTAATGTTCTCCCCCTAAGAATGTGATTCTTCTTATATTTCTTCTTCTCCATTTAGATAATCAATGGAAGGGTCAATTTTTTTATGTACATCCCACTTGGATGAGGAATCCTCTACTAACAACTCCTTTCAAGTATAGGATACAGTTCCTTGATTCTCCCATATTCTGTTGTTTCCCATCAGGATCAGAAGGTAAGATTTTCTTTTTCTTTCTGTCTAAAATCTCCCCCTAAGGATATTAACTTCTCCTAAGGATACGAAGATAAGACTTTATTAACATAACCTTTTTCTTACTAAATTCTCCCCCTTAGTTGAAGAATCCTCCAATGGCCCATCTTTTGAATGGCTTGTCTTCCAACGAAGATTCTCGTTTGTCATTGATTGGGAAAACATAGTAACTTTTCTTTCATAAGTAGCAAGTAGCAAGGGTAAGTGTTTGGGCTATGGTTTCCTCACTTCTACTACGTTCTGTTAGTGTTTACACTAAAGTGTCGAGCACTTTGAATTGTTTCACTATTTCTCTCCCTATCTCTCACTCAAGTGTATCTCTCTCTTTCACTTCACTCAATTGTTTCTCTCTCCCACTTTCACTCTACATTCCAAATACAGCCTTCTGTACCTGCAAGTGAAATCCATCAATTCATTTGTATTCTCATCACCTGATTCATCAGCATGAACTGAATCACTATCAAGTGGAGAATTGCCTCGTAGAGGTGTTCTTGATCTATCATGCATAAGCACTGTCTCAGCACTAGACTCAATAGCTTTTGCTAAATCACTGTCTAGTAGAGCCTCACCTCTTTGAGATGGGTTATCCCAAGATTTTAAAATCTGTTAGGGAATCCTGCCTTGTTCTATCAAGGAGTTGCCTCACACCTTCTCCGTAAACGGGAGGTGGACATTCCTTTTCAGGATCTGGAAATGTTCCTTCCAGGAAGGGCGACGCAGTAGCCAATGTAATGAATGGCAATTTAGATCCTACATTTCCCTCGTAACCCTGTGACGGGAAGTTTGTGTAAAATACCCTACTTGACTCATCCGAAGAATTCGTGTCAAGCAGTTGCCTCTGAAGCCTAGATAAATCTGAACAAGAGATTTCCCTATCGGGATGCAAAAGATTAACTTCTGTTTGAGGTAGATACCTTGGACAATGTAGTGTATGGCTAGAGTCTGTATCTCCTCTGAATGCCTGTACCTCTCACTGTGCACGCCTTGCAATGTGTTCCTAGAATTTATCTGTTTAGGCTTACCATCATCGTGAGTGCCAGTGGTGTGCTTGACTCATTACAAGATGCTCTGGCTAATGAGCGAATTTCAATGGACTCACCCTGTTGAGAGAATGATTCCAGAGACAGTTTTATTTCCTTTTTAGCTCTGCATCCTTTTGAGAAGATTCAGATAAGCTTACAGTTAACTCAGTTATATACTACTTTACTTCTCTGGAGGTAGAGCTGTGGGTGCACTTCCGACTTCATCCTTATTTGCTGCATCAAGTGCAGTTTCTCCCTTATCAACCTCTAACTTACAAAGTTTCCTTATATCTCCAAGGGTTAATATATGGAAGTGGATGAATGAGTGTTTGGTACTAAGGCCTGGGTAAGAGATTGATGAGTTTTCAACCTCTTGGCCAGCTTTTGAAGCCACTGGGGGCTAAGCGGAAAGAATCAATCAAGTTTAAAAGATAATCACCTTAACATTCCAAAATATATTTTTCATCCTAAAGATAAGGAAAAATATATGAAGGAATGGTAAATGATTGCATTAAAGCACTTTTAGTAAAAAAAAATTGTCAGTTCTAAAGATTTATCATTTAAGAACATGATACCAATAGAAATTTTCTTTAAGATACTTATCCTATAATAAAATGCGGGAAAGTGTATCAGAAAAAAATTCTATCCCTTATGAATTTCTTTAAGGCAAACTTCCCATAATAAAACGCAGGAATTTATACCAAATAAGAAATTTAACTCTTCTACCAAATTATATCTTAATAAAATGACTCATTTCCTTTATAACCTAAGTACTGTAAGTTTTGAAAATAGTTTTGCAAAATATCCTTATCAGATAGAGGACTATGATTTTTCGACTCATAATGCAATTATGATTTACATCATTTTCGTCNCTCTTCTACCAAATTATATCTTAATAAAATGACTCATTTCCTTTATAACCTAAGTACTGTAAGTTTTGAAAATAGTTTTGCAAAATATCTTTATCAAATAGAGGACTATGATTTTTCGACACATAATGTAATTATGATTTACATCATTTTCGTCCACCTGATAGTATCCCCATCTTAAAATGAAAACAAGACAATGAGGGTGGATGTATGCTTAACAATACAGTACTAGGTCTTCAAATCAACAACCACTGTTTGAGTACTATGAATCAATGTGAAACATACATTGAAACAAGTGTTTAAAAACAAATCATTTTACAAGTGATTGGTACCTCGAAGTTAAAATAATTTTTCTAAATAAAATAGCAGTCACAAAGTTTCTGCTACTTTAAAAAGAAAAATTAAGAGATAAAACGGTTTTGAAAATATAGTATTTAAAACCAGCTTTGGAGAGAGGATAAAATATTTTGAGATTTAAAGAAAGATTATCCTCAAGAAAAATTTGATTCACAACCTAGGTTTGGGAAAATAAAGCAGGGCTGTAAATCAAAAGATTTTCAAAAGAGAAGTTTTGAAAAAGAATTTTGATGTTTTCTTCTTTAAAGCTGATAGAAAAATGAATGTATCTTTGAATAAAACGTTTTGAAAAAGAATCACACAAGAATTTTTTTTAAAACATTCAAGTTTAAAATTCAGTCAAAGAAAGAAAATTAAATATACTAATACTAACGGCTTTTTCAAAAACTAATTTTTACTTAGAATAAAGACTAAGTAAATCCATTAGTATCAATATATC
>QRFB01001409.1:7087-28412 GCA_008931105.1 Oenanthe javanica
ATGATCAATCACCAACTGTGGAGTTTCATCCTTAGAGTTCAAGAATAAAACCCTAGTGTACTTTGTGAAGTCATCTACAATCACTATGGCATATTTCTTCCCTGACATAGACATAATATTTACTGGACCAAATAAATCCATGTGTAGGAGTTGCAGTGGTTCAATAATATATGTAGTGTCTGTGCCTTTGTGAGTTGCTCTTTTTGACTTCCCTTTCTGACATGCCTCACACAATCCTTCTTGTGTAAATTCCATCGGAGGCAGTCCTCTCACCAAATCCCTCTTGACTAAAGAGTTCATTGTTTTGAAGTTCAGATATGATAGTTATTTGTGCCATAGCCAGCTTTCTTCTGATGAAGCCTTTGAATAGAAGCAGTTTGCTTCATCTTCAGTTCTGAAATTGAGATCGGCTACGTACAAGTTTCCTTTTCTTACTTCGCGTAAGGCCAGTTTGTCATCTTTAGAATGAGCTATTAGGAATTTCTCCTTGATAAAGTTTACTTTGTATCCTTTATCATAGAATTGACTGACACTGAGTAGATTGTGCTTAAGTCCTTTCACTAAAAAGACATTTTCAATGATAACATTCCCAGTATTTAACTTGCCATAACCCGTAGTCATTCCTTTGTTGTTATCTCCAAAAGTGATGATTGAGCTAGCTCTTTCAACCACGTTTGTAGCAGGGCTCTATCTTCGGTCATATGCCTTGAAGATCCGCTGTCTAGGATCCATACAACCCGGTTTACCTGTTTAACTCCCTGCACATATCAAACGGATTAATTCGTCTTCGGAACCCAAAATCGATTGGGCCCAGCATACTTAAAGAATTGACCTTTGCCAGCTTTGACAACAGATCCTTTTCGAATAAAAACATCATCTTCCTTGACTGTACCTAACTTCTTATAAACAGTCTTAACAACTTTCTGTTTAGACTTAGGAATATATGATTCCTTCTNTGACTGTACCTAACTTCTTATAAACAGTCTTAACAACTTTCTGTTTAGACTTAGGAATGTATGTTTCCTTCTGTGAAGGAGTTGCAGTCTTGAATTTTGTGAATTTATTATTGATGTATTGTCTAGGTGTCAAGTTATCTTTCTTAGCAATCATGCATTTAAAATAAGCAGTCATAGCATTAAAAGCACATAACATATAATTCAATATACCACAACGTTTATGGAAAGCATCAATAATAGGCATGTTATTCAAAATAGTAGGTGACTTTACATTTTTACTTCAAATTTATCAGCAGTTTTAAAGTTCTCAGTAGAATGAAATCTGTTATTATTATTCCTACTATTCACAAACGTATTAGGTCCATTCACTTTATTCTTTAAGTCTTTTATACCTATACCATGATTGGGCAATTTAGAAGTTCCCACATCTTTTACTGGTGTCTGAGGTGCACTCTTCTCTTTCTGGACATTAACTCCTTTTATGTCCTTAACCTGTTTCCCTCTTCTCTTTTCTTCCTCGAGATCCTCTAACTGCATTTCACATGCAATCAGTATAGAGCTCTCAAGGATTGGTTCAGCTATAGGTGTTATGAAAAGAGGTTTCAGTGTGTCTTTAACAACATGTGGGATACCCCTTTCTTCAGCACTTTTTCTGAAAGGGGTTATGTTGCTTGGCTTTCCTACAGATTTATTGTACTCGAAGCCTATTCCAACGTTTCGACATATTTCCTATTGGTCAACTTGGTTCTTTACAATATACGAGGAATTCTTATAAGTTAGACACCTTTTCTTTTCTTCCTCTATCTAGTTTTTGAGACATGTTTCAATTTTAACATGACAACTGACTTTATTGGCTTGAACAGCTAAGTCCTCAGTCAACTTGTTAGTCATCTTGTCATTTTTTCTTTTTAAAGATTTTAGAACCTCATTCGCATCAGTTAGATCTTTGATTTTGAGTCTGAGTCTCTTAACTTTATCTCTTTCACCATCTAGTTCTTTACCTAGCAATGCAAACATTTTAGGGCAAGAAGGGTTTACATCTATTCTTCCTTGTCGGGTGGGAGACAGTGATTCTTTGGATGAAGCCATAAGAGCAAGATTTCTCAGCTCTTCCTCATCATCATTGTTTGAGTCATCCCATCTTTTTCCCTCTGCTAGATAGGACTTTCTTTGATGCTTTTTCACAAGAGCATCATACTTTTCCTTGAGCTCTTCGTAAGACTCTCTCTTCTTTCCTTGCTTAGGCTTCTTGCACTCTGTTGCAAAGTGGCCTAGCACATTGCAGTTGAGGCAACGAAACTTACTTCTATCAACTAAACCGGTCTTGTAGCCACTTTTTGATACCGCTGTCGAAGAACCTCCTTTTTGGAACCTTCTAAAATTAGGCTTAAATCTGTAGGAGGAGTTTTTTCTGAATTTTATGCTGCCAAACCTCCTGGAAACCATAGCTAGAGATTCATCTTCTAGCTGATCAAGTTTTTCCAATGAGTAGAACTCACCATCTTCTTGTTTGTCAGAAGTATGTCCAAATTCTGGAACCACATACTCCGTTGAACTGTTAGAAGGTGCAACAGCCTTCACTTCTACCTTCTCTGGTGCTTCTACCATTAAATCTTTAGAGGAACTCAGCACCTTACCTCTCCCATACATCTCTCTGGTTTGGATCTGTTCTAATTCATAAGTCTTTAAAACTCGGTAGAGTCTTTCTAGGGTTACCTCCTTCATATCCCTAGAATCCCGGATAGCTGCGATCCTGTGTTCTAGATGCTCGGGTAAGGTTAACAAAAACTTCCTATTTACCTCCTGATTCTGATAGTACTTTACATTCATGTTGAGCTCGTTAATCAATTTGTTTAATATCTGAAACACCTTAGAGAACCCTCACCAAGGTTGGATCTAAACTGCTCATACTGGGAGGTCAGGATTTCCAGCCTATTCTCTTTTACTTCCTCAGTTCCCTCGTTGATAATCTCCATTATTTCCCAGATCTGTTTTGCGTTTTTGCAGTTGACTACATGATTGTACATGACGTAGTCTAGAGATTCAATCAATATTAGTTTGAGATTGTTGTCCAGGGACACAACTTCCCTTTCTTCTTTTGTATAGTCTGTTAGACATTTTAGAAACTGTCTGTGGGGAATTACGACCCCATCTATCTCATGTTCGAGAATAACTGTTATTGGGGGTTCAACACCTTTGGCCAATACTAATGCATACTTGGGATTGGCAATCCCAATGAACAGTATCATTTTGTGTTTCCACAAATTGTAGTGTTCTCTGTCGAACTGTGCAATTTTGATGCTAGTCACTTTCTGAGTACTCATCTTTAATAAGATTAAAAATTAAGTGTTTCAAAAAATATTTTAATTTTTGACTGAAAATAATTTTTGATCAAAAATAATTTTTGAGATCTGTATGAGTTGCGAAATTTTTGGTTCGTATCTAATATTAAAAATATCAACCAGCTCTGATGCCAATTGTTGGTCCCTGATATTGTAGAAGGGGGTTGAATACAATATCAAAAAAATTATCACGGAATAACTGTTTTAAAATATTATTTTAATTAATCACGAAATATTAATTTTAATGAAATACGGTTCAAGTAGAAGATATAATTTTAACTTGAAAAGTACTACAAAATTAATCTGATGAAAAGTGTATATAAACGATAAAGTGATCTAGAACGAATTTGACATGAAGTGTTCGGGTTTAACAATTATATTCCAAACTTGCACAGAAATCTGTGAATATTACAATGCATACAAATTTCTGAAATTTGAATGTTTTTAATCTTCTTTTCTTGGAATCTTTTTATAGTAGTAGACACTTGAAATATTCTGAATCTTCTGAACTCTTCTGAAACACTACTTTTATTATTTTTCGCCGACGCTTGAACATATTTAATGAACTTCTTCCGGTATAGAGTAGCAGCTTCATTAGAACACTTCTGATAATTAAGATTCTTTGTGTCTAGTTAACTTTCTTCATCTTGATTCATGTTATCATATTTATTATTTACTTATGTTTCTTATCTGAGTTGATTTGTCATCTAATTATAAATAGGCCTAGTCATATGGCTTTCAATAAAAATAAAATAAAACTTGTTGGACATTTTTAAAATGAAGTAAAATTGAGGATACCTAACTCACAGACTAATCTATTAAAAGTAGATTCATCTAGAGGTTTGGTAAAAATGTCTGCAAGTTGTTTTTCACTAGGGACAAAATATAATTCAACTATACCATTCATTACATGCTCCCTAATGAAATGATACCTTATGTCAATGTGCTTGGTTCTGGAATGTTGCACAGGATTTTCAATTATGGCAATATCCTTTGTATTATCACAGAAGATAGTAATCTTGTTCATGTTGAACCCATAGTCAAATAACTGATTCATATTCATAGCAACCTCCAGCAGCAATGTACTCGGCTTCTGTAGTTGAATTTGACACTGAGTGTTGCTTCTTGCTAAACCATGACACAAGTTTGTTTCCTATAAATTGACAGGTGCCTGTTATACTTTTCCTGTCTATTTTGCAACCTGCATAATCTGCATCTAAATAGCCTATTAGATCAAAACCAGAATCTCTGGGATACCAAATACCTATATTTGGTGTACCTTTGACATATCTAAAAATTCACTTAATAGCCACTAAATGAGATTCTCTAGGATCAGCCTGAAATCTAGTACACAAGCATGTAGAAAGCATTATATATGGCCTAGTAGTTAAGTATAAAAGTGAGCCTACCATGCCTCTATAACTTGAAATGTCGACTTTAACTTCTTTAGTATTTAATTCAAGTTTAGTGGCAATGACCATTGGAGTTTTTGCAGAAGAACATTCACTTCAGTCAAATTTATTCAACAAGTGATGAATGTACTTTGTTTGATTTATAAAAATACCATCCTTAACCTGTTTGACTTGTAACCCAAGAAAGTAGGTAAGCTCTCCCATCATGCTNTTAATAGCCACTAAATGAGATTCTCTAGGATCAGCCTGAAATCTAGTACACAAGCATGTAGAAAGCATTATATATGGCCTAGTAGTTAAGTATAAAAGTGAGCCTACCATGCCTCTATAACTTGAAATGTCGACTTTAACTTCTTTAGTATTTAATTCAAGTTTAGTGGCAATGACCATTGGAGTTTTTGCAGAAGAACATTCACTTCAGTCAAATTTATTCAACAAGTGATGAATGTACTTAGTTTGATTTATAAAAATATCATCCTTGACTTGTTTGACTTGCAAACCAAGAAAGTAGGTAAGTTCTCCCATCATGCTCATTTCATACTTACTTTGCATTAATTTGGCAATTTTTTTGCAAAGTCCCTCATCAGTTGAGCCAAACATAATGTCATCCACATAAATTTAAACAAGAATAATTGAGCCATTGACATTTCTATGAAATAAAGTTTTATCTCCAGTATCTCTTTTGAAGTGACTCTCAATGAGAAATTGAGATAAAGTGTCATACTTGGCCCTTGGTGCTTGTTTCAAACCATAGAGTTCTTTAAGTAGATAGTAAAAAAAGTCAGGATAATTTAGATTTTCAAAACCAGGTGGTTGTACCATATGCACTTCTTCTTCTAATTCTACATTCAAAAATGCACTCTTCACATCCATCTAGTAGACTTTGAAATTATCATGTGCAGCATAGGCTAGAAAATTTTGATTACTATTAATTTTGCAACTGGTGCAAAAGTCTCATCAAAATTAATTCCTTCTTCTTGTGAATAGCCCTTTGCCATAAGCCTTGCCTTGATTCTAGTCACAGTACCAGTTTTATCCATCTTGTTCCTGAATACCCATTTTGTACCAATTACATATCTATCCTTTGGTTTGGGCACCGGCTTCCATACTTT
This sequence comes from Oenanthe javanica, assembly GCA_008931105.1. NCBI lineage: Eukaryota > Viridiplantae > Streptophyta > Magnoliopsida > Apiales > Apiaceae > Oenanthe > Oenanthe javanica. Next base: position 12,910 of record QRFB01001409.1, read on the forward strand.
ATTTCTTTCAAATTAATTGAGTTCTTCTTGCATAGCCAATACCCAATAAGAATCCTTGAGAGCATTTTCAACTCTTTTAGGTTCTTCTTGAGATAAAAAGCTCCTATACAGACACTCATTTTGAGTAGCACTTCTTGTCTTGATACCATCTTTTGTATTTCTAATGATTAACTCAAATGGATGACTTTTTATCCATTTTCTTTGTGGAGGTAGATTCTTCCTTGATGATGAAGCTTCATTGTCATTGTTGTTATACTCATGTTGGTTTGAACTTGAAGATTGATTTTGAAACCGTCCCCTTGAGTTGCATACCCAACAAATATAGCTTCATCAGTTTTGGCTTTAAATTTTCCTAGGGTTTCACCTTGATTTCTCAATGAAGGGTTTTGAGGCACAAACGCAACGGAATAAACGTGAAAAATAAATCAAAATAGTTAAACCCTCCCAAGGATCCATACGAAAACACAATATTTAATTCTGAGATCGTGATGTATTACCTTTAAAAGCTTTAACGAATTAAAGATAGAGATTATGGAGGTCCAAAGCTCGTACGATCACCACGTATCCTGCAACACGCGATCTACGCTCTATAGTATCCACACGAACACTTGATCTTCGATAGAGGAAGGATGTACTAGCACCCGAGCTGTTTCTCTCAACCTCTATCTCTCTCTCTATGCAGCTAGTGTTTTCCCAAAACTGAATTTTGGTTAACTCCTAGAGAAAGAGATATATTTATAGAGGAAATAAACAAACCCTTTTAGCCCATCATCTTATTGGGCCTTATATTTAAGTAATTTATTTAAAATTCGAATTTTAATTTAAATAACTAATTAATTCAAACTTAATTAATACTCAAATATAATTTGAATTATAAATTAATTCAAATTTTGAATTTTATTAATTAAGTCCAACTTAATTAATATGCAAAATAAATTTGAATTACTATTAATTCTCCTTCAAGTGTTCTTTGTGTGTGACCCTTTAGGTTATTATTATGTTGGCAATAATTTTATTATCCAATAACAAAATTATAAACAATGAGCGACATCTAGTAATACATCATTGCTACCCTAGTAATAATAATTAAATCAATGATTCGATTGAGCTTTTCGTGAATAATGTACAATGTAATATAATCCCTTTAATGTTGATATTATAGATTAAACTCAAGGCACGTGTCGTTTCATCCTCTTCATAATTTAATCTTTATTTTTCTTGATCGATGAGTAGACTATTAAAATCAAATCAACATTTGAGCACGGTCGTGCATTTCATAGTCCCACTCAAACAAGATGCCAATAATATCACTCCTAAAATTAGGAGGATTAAATCTCATCTAGATCATTCATATTTCTTATATGATTCATAATATACCCAATGTCTACTTTTATCATCACCCAGTCAAAGGTAACTTTTAATGTGATCAAAGTATGTTAATTCTCGTATAGAAATATAATGATTTCAGGTCTAAGGATCATTACACTTTTATCACAGTGAGAATTACTTATGACACTTATTAACATATAGAATCTCACGGCGGGTCATTCCAGTGCCATGCATTGAGACATGGACTTATGTTCTTGACTTTTAGTATCACCATACCTATGACCAATGAGATGTGGTCATTTGTCAACAAACATACTAGTCTTTGTTCATTATTATTGTCCTTAAATAATACTACTCGACTAGGGAATTTTAGGAATAAGATATTATTCATATAATCTCATTTTTAAGTTACATACTTAAATATATATAATACATATCAAAATTCCAAGGACATTTATTATGCTTTCAATTTATAACGCAGTAAATAAANAAATAAATAATAATCAATAAAACATAATCCTTAATAATAAAATATTTTCCTTAAAATATAAAAGTAATTATCTCTAGGCACAATTACTAACACTCGGGACTTATCAATTGTAACCAAAGATATGTAGAAACCCCACTTTTGGCTTTTTATCTTTCTTGATCAATTGATATGGAGTTTTTCATTGTATTTGATTCACTATGGAGATATTTTGTATGTACCTTGCTGCATTTATGGCCTCATCCCCGAAATAGGTTGGTAATTTTGCATCTTCCAACATTGTTCTAGTTGCTTCAATTAGTGTCCTATTTTTCCTTTCAACTACCCCATTTTGTTGAGGAGTTCTTGGTGCAGAAAAAGTATGTATGATTCCTTTAGCTTCATAAAATTCCTTCATTGTGGAATTCTTGAATTCTGTTCCATTGTCACTTCTTATTTTCTTTACATCCAAACCAAAAGTTTTCTCTATCTCTCTGATGTGTTTGATGATGAGCTCACTTGCTTCATCTTTTGAATGCAAGAACTAAGTNCCTTTTCAATGCAAGAACTAAGTTCATGAAAATCTGGAAAAGTCATCCACAATGACTATGACATACTTTTTCTTTGCAATGGACATTGTTGGTGAGATTATGAAGCTGTATGAACAGAATTCACAATAACTCAACACTAGAACATGACAGGTAAATAATACTAAGTCTACAGTGAATCAATACATTAGAAGAAGTTTTGAAGTCTATTAAAGATCACTGAAAGAAGTTCATTAATATGTTCATGCCTCAGTGAAAAATAATATATAAAGACCTTCAAGGTTTCAGAAGTGTTGAAGATTCAGTATAAAAGTGCCACTAGAATATTTCAGCGTATTAGCATTGATTGAAGATATACAATGTTCAAACTATAGGAATCTAGAANTACTTTTATCATCACCCAGTCAAAGGTAACTTTTAATGTGATCAAAGTATGTTAATTCTCGTATAGAAATATAATGATTTCAGGTCTAAGGATCATTACACTTTTATCACAGTGAGAATTACTTATGACACTTATTAACATATAGAATCTCACGGCGGGTCATTCCANTTTGTAGTCTTAATGTTATACTCATTGAAAGAAGTTTGTTTATATATTCAAGTGTCAGTAAAGAACAGAGAATGAAGTATTCAAGATTGTGGTAATAATGGAGACGTTGTCGAAGTACCAAAAAAGATTCCAGTGAATGTACTATGTTTATTGACAGTCAGTGTTGGAAATAATAAAGTTGTTGTAAACTTAATGTAAAGCATAATATAACGTAGTATATAATAGTGATAACGATAACTCAACCAAGAAACAAAGACAGATAAATCATACTAACATGCAGCACAGGAATCCAGAAGGACATGTAAACTGGAATCATACATACATCATTGCAGAGCATTCAAGATGAAAGGCTTACTGGACGTCAGCAAGAGAAGTTCATTAAAATGATCAGGCCTCATAAACAAATAAGAGTTCAGAAGTTTTCAGACTAAAGATAGTGTAATGACTTGTGTATAATTGTCAAAGGGTTTCAGTGATCAGAAGCAATGGAATAGTCCAAAGTTAATCAGCTAAAATAGAACATAAATCAAGGGAATTGAATTCAGTGTTAGTCGTTTATGAACCAGACCAGTGCACTAAGCGCCAGCACAACAAGAAAAGAATTCTCTTGTCTAATTAGAAGAAAATCAGTTGATCAAGCCAAATGAGTGAAAACCAAGTAGTAATTACATCAAGAATTCAAGAAATATATTAAGGCAAGTAATATTGCATATGGTTGTTCCTACACAAGTGAAACATAGTGTGAAGCACCACAAAACATCTTAAGGCGCAACATAACTATGTTCAAGGCACAACACAAGTTAAATGGAAGTTTGTGGCGCCTACACACTACAACTGGTGTGCAGGCGCAACAAAAGAGCTTTAAGGCGTAACAAAAGTTCAAATGAAGGTTTGTGGCGCCTACACACAGCAACTAGTGTGCAGGCGCAACAAAACACCTGTGAAATGTTTCTAAGTCAATTAGTGGTGCATGTACAGAGTAACCACTGTATAGGCGCAACTAACTTAATCTCATGGCTCAACAAAACTATACAGGCGCAACAAACATGCCTTAGGCACAACAAACATTTAAGTGGCGCCTACACACCACCAACACTCTTGCAGGCGCAACATGGGACTTGTGCAATTGTTGGAAATCAATTTCCAAAAAGCCTACAGATTAAATATGGGTGAAATCAATATGGGCAGTAGGGATTATTCATTCATCTTCAACAAAAGACATACAGACGGGAAGCTCCATAAAAGACACACATTAAACTGATCCAACTGTATCTCTGTTGTAATTTTGATTGAACCCAGTGAAGCTAATCATTTGATTAGAAGTGTAGCACCTCAGGAATTTAATAATATATTGTTATTTCCCCGAATCTTGTGTTTCAATTACTGTCATTTTTATATCTCTAAAATACAAATACTTAATCCGCAATTAAACGAAAAATCTACCATATCATATTCAACCCCACCCTTCTATGCTGATTTTGGACCTAACAATTGGTATCAAAGCTTGTTGATTGAAGTTACAAATCAAGATCCAAAAGTATTACGAAAAAGTGCATTTTTAGATCTACAAAAATTTATATTGAAATTTCTTTATTTTTAAAGAAAATTCAATTTCGAATTTTTTAAAGATTTTAAATACATTTTATGGAAGAAGAAGATGTCCACTTTCTTTAAATCAGCTAATTCTTAATACGCGGGAATTTTGGAAAATGGTCCCTATGTACCTCAGAAGCTGACACCAGAAATAGTCTCAGATGACGGGGAACGGCTTCCTCAAGGATTTACCCCAAAGGAGCCTTCAGAGTACACTGACACTGACAAAGATCGAGTTGCATGGGATAATCACCTTCAATGTATCTTAATGGATTTACTGGACACTACAATGTTGAATCAAATGATTAATTGCACTAGTGCCAAACAAATGTGGGATACAATTGATCTGCTAATGGAAGGTACAGTAGAAGTGAAGGAGAACAAGCTGGATATTCTTACATCCCAGTATGAAGCGTTCAAGTCCCTACCAGGAGAAAGTATCACTCAAGTCTTTGAGAGATACAATAAATTTTTGAATGACTTGTCACTGCATAGGAAGGCCTACTCATGTAGGGAGATCAACAGGAAATTTATGATGACACTACCAATACACCTGGAACACAAAATCTCTGCCATCAGAGAGAGGAGTGACATAAATGACATGTCCATTGAAATTCTATATAGGAAGCTCAAGACTCATGAAATGGAGCAAGAGCAGAGACAAATCATTTATGGGTCAGGTACAGTGGATAGTAAGAATACAACACTGTTGAAGACTACATCACTTGTAGCCAAGGATTTTGTTGTCATAGAGACCAGCTCAGTGAAGCCTGTTGTTGAGAAAGAAGAGATTCTAGAAGCTGAAATTTCAGAGAATGCTCAAGCAGGAGATAAAGATGACTTATATTCAATGAAAGAACTTGAATAGTTGGAAAACAAGACAATGGCCTATATGGCAGGGAAGTTCAAGAACCTCAGGTTTAGGCGGAACCCTAAGTACATATTCAAGAGTAACTCAAGTTACAGTGGTTCCAGTTTCAGAAACAACAACCGAGGTGGTTCGTCTTCAGGGTCTTACAGCAAAGGAGGTTATAAGATGGGGATGATAGACCGCAGTAAGTTCAAGTGCTATAACTGTGATGAACCAGGGCATTTTGCTATAGAATGCCGGAAGCCTAAGCAAGGAAAAGAAAAAAAGGAGTCGTATGACGAACTCAAGCAAAAATATGATGCACTGGCAAAGAAGCATCAGGGCAGAGCTTAGAGGGAAAGAGCTGGGATGACTCAGACAATGATGAAGATGAGACATATGGAAATGTGCACTAATGGCGGACTCTTCAGAGGCATCACCTCAGTCATCCAAGGTATCATTTATTTCCATAGTTGACGTCTAATTCTGATTATAAGAAAACTGTAGAAGATCTTAGTGTAGAAATGTTTAACATTCACACAAGCATACTAGCATCTGAAGAAGAAAATGCTAAAATAGTTCTAAAGAATAAAATGCTAGAAGCTAGAAATGAAGAACTAAAGCTTGCATGTGTTAACTTAGAAGATCTGAAACAGAAGATAGAATATCTACAGAATAGAGACAAATGCAACCAGGAAGTAGAAACTGCGCTTAGGAATAAAATATCTGAGTTAGAATTAAAACTTCAGGCTTATAAAAAATCTGCTAATCTTGTTAAGGAGGCAATAGATAAACAGGTCATAGGTCAGAAAACAGGAATATGATTTGACTATGATAAAAAGGCATGAAAGAGACATGAGGAATCAATTGCTGAGCAAAGTCCTGTGAAGCAAGACATTCCACATGTGTTAAAAAATGTCGCTAAGCCCCTTTACAAGAAGTTTGTCATCGAACCCCTAGATGAAGAATATATTCTAATGAAAGAAGAAATTCTTGCTGAGGAACAAAAGAAAGAGGTAGAAAGTAAAAATGAGTTGCCTAAGAAATCTATAAAAATTGTAGAACCTAAGGAACAGATTAAAAGTGATTTAGGCAACAAGAATGAAAAGAAGAAAGCTAACAGAAATGGCAAGATAGGTGTTAACACGAAAAATGATTATGCCTACTCTCCTAAAGCTATTAGAAAAGTTTGTAATAATTGAAATTCTACTGGTCATCTTACGCATGCATGCAAAAAGATAAAAGTAGTAAAAGAAGAAACTTCTAATATGCCTTCCATATCTATCCCTCATCAACCGTGTGGTAAAGTAGGATGCATGCCATGTGCTTTCAATATCATGTCTGCATACATAAACTTAATGACTACATCATCTAGTACTTGCATGAATACAGATGTGAACATGAATAGAAAGCATGTTAGGGCAAAGACTGTTAGTCTTCCTAAGTCTAGGAAGGAAGCCCCTGTCCCTAAGCCTAAAGACACTACTGCCAAGGCTAAATCAAAGGACACGGGCACAGTCGATGAGAAAGACAAGGACCAAAAAATTTCTACAGCTAAATCTGTTTACTTGTCTAAACCTCTTGGACCCAATCAAATTTGGGTGCCAAAGAAGAAGTAATCAATCTGTGGTTGCAGGGCATAATAAAGAACAAGCGTGTCATGTGGATTCTCGACAGCGGCTGTTCAAGGCATATGACTAGTGATAGGGCCTTACTATCAAATGTGATTGAGATAACTGGCCCGATAGTGACCTTTGGAGATAGCAGCAAGGGATTCACAACGGGATATTGCAATCTGGAAATTGGAAATGTTATCATTGAAAATATCTCTCTTGTGGATGGATTAAAGCATAACCTTCTAAGTATTAGTCAGTTCACTGACAAGGGCTTTAAAGTAACATTTGAGAAAGAAAGATGTGCAATCCAAAACAGGAAAGATGTGAAGCTTGCTCTTCAAGGAGTGAGAAAGGGGAATCTCTATGTTGCTGACTTATTCTCTACGAGCAAAGGAGAAGTTCAATGTTTTTACATCAAAGTTTCAATAGAGGATAGCTGGTTATGGCATAAGAAACTTTCACACTTGAACTTCAAGTCAATGAACTCTTTAGTTAAGAGGTAATTAGTTAGAGGTTTACCTGAGATGGAATTCTGTGAAGAAGGGTTATGTGAATCTTGTGAAAAAAGGAAGTCAAAGAAAGCATCTCACCGAAGCAAAGATTCTTCAGACATTACTGAACCACTGCAACTTCTGCATATGGATTTATTTAGTCCAGTAAATGTCATGTCAATGTCAAGGAAGAGATATGCACTAGTAATTGTAGACGACTACTCTAAGTACACGTGGGGNTAAGTACATGTGGGGGTTGTTTCTAGCCTCAAAGGGTGAAGCCCCTCAAACAATCATTGATCACATAAATAAGATAGAGTTAGAAGCTGGTTTGTTTGTCAGGAAAATTAGGTCTGACAATGGAACAGAGTCTATGAATATAACCCTGAATGATTTCTGTATTGAGAAAGGGATTTTAAGACAATACTCAGCGCCTAGAACTCCACAGCAAAATGGAGTTGTAAAAAGGAATAACAGAACTCTAGTTGAAGCAGCAAGAACAATGTTGAATAAAGCTAAGTTACCTCTATACTTCTGGGCTGAAGTAGTCAACACAGATTGTTACACTCAGAATCGTACCCTGGTAAATAAACATCATGATAAGACTTTGTACGAGTTGATGGCAAACAAGAAACCAACACTGAAATAATTTCATGTGTTTGGAGTAAAGTGCTTTGTAGTGAAAGATGATGAGCATCTAGGAAAGTTCAAATCCAAGGCTCATGAAGGTATATTTCTTGGCTACTCTCTGGAATCTAAGGCATACAAGGTTTATGTGGTTGATCATAAGAAGGTCATTGAAAGCATGAATGTAACTTTTGATGATTTCAAGCTCCCAAGTCTATAAATAACAAACGACACTGAAACTCTGGAGTTTGAAAATATGAACTCGGATGTAAGTGAAGTAGAACCTGAAGCTGCAATAGAAAATCAAGTACCAAATGAGAATATCAACAATGATGATTCTGACCCTAGTAGTGGAAATAGTGGAAGATTCACAGAAACTACTAGTAGTGACAGAGAATCTCATTCTCAACCAAGCAGCAGCTCAGGGGGAGCAACTGGAGGATCTACTAGCAGGACTCAGCACTTTAATGATAATCAGGCTAAATCTTTTAGGGAAAATATGCCTAGACATAGGGTATGGAGTAGAGCTCATCCCTTTGAGTTGATTCTAGGAGATCCAGATGCTGGAATCCAAACTAGACGTGCTTCACAGAATGAATGTTTATTCTCTAGTTTTATCTCTGAAATAGAGCCAAAGAAAGTGGAAGAGGCATTGGAAGATCCAGATTGGGTAATAGTTATGCAAGAAGAACTCAATCAGTTTCACAGACAAAAAGTTTGGAAGCTGGTACCTAGACCAAAGAACAAGTCTATAATTAGCACAAAGTGGGTATGCAGAAATAAACTGGATGAAGATGGCATTGTCACGAGGAACAAAGCCATACTGGTTGCTAAAGGTTATTCCCAAGAGGAAGGAATAGATTATGATGAAATATATGCACCAGTGGCAAGTCTTGAAGCTATCAGGATGTTTCTGGCATTCGCAGCACACTCCAACTTTAAAGTTTATCAAATGGATGTGAAGAGTGCATTCCTGAATGGAGAGCATGAAGAAGAAGTGTATGTGGAACAAGCCCCAGGGTTTGAAGATCCAGAATTCGCAGATTTTGTATACTTTCTCTTCAAGGCACTCTACGGCTTAAAGCAAGCACCTCAGACATGGTATGACACTCTATCTATATTCTTACTTGAAAATGGTTTCACTAAAGGTGTCATAAATAAGACTCTATTTCATAAAATGAATTAAAATGACATGATATTAGTACAGGTATATGTGGATGACATTATATTTAGTTCTACTAACGAACAATTGTGTAGTAGATTTGCTAAACTAATGCAGAGTAGGTATGAAATGAGCATGATGGGTGAGCAGAATTACTTCCTTGGACTCCAAGTAAGCCAAAGGAAAGATGGAATCTTCATTTGCCAGTTCAAGTACATCAAAGATCTATTGAAGAAGTATGGTCTTAAAGATGCATCAACAGCCAAAACCCCTATGGCAACTGCCACTAAGCTTGATCAAGATAAACTTGGTAAGAAGGTAGACATCACAAGCTACACAGGTATGATGGGCTCATTACTTTACTTAACTGCAAGTAGGCCAGATATTATGTTTGCTACATATTTGTGTGCTAGGTTTCAGTCTAACCCTAAAGAATCATATCTTATAGCTGTTAAACGGATTTTTAGGAATTTTAAGGGAAGTCTGAATCTTGAAATTTGGTACCCTAAAGATACAGGTTTTGACCTTGTTGGCTCTATAGATTCTGATTATGCTTGTTGTATGATTAATCGAAAGAGTACATCAGAGAGTTGTCAATTTCTTGGTAGAAGATTGGTGTCCTGGTATAGTAAGAAGCATCATTCAGTTGCAATGTCGACAGCTGAAGCTGAATATGTTGCTGCTGGAAGCTGCTGTGCACAAATTCTGTGGATAAGGAACCAACTTCAAGACTATGGACTGTTCCTGAGCAAAATTCTAATATTATGTGACAACACCAGTGTCATAGCCATCACAAACAATCCTGTTCAACACTCAAGGACCAAGCACATTGATATCAGGTATCATTTCATTAGAGAGCATGTCATGAAGGGTACTGTAGAGTTACATATTGTACCTACAGAACAGCAAATTGCAGACATCTTCACTAAACTACTGGACGAAATCACTTTCACTAGACTGGTTTGTGAACTTGGGATGTTAAATTCCACTAACTAATTAGTTAGTAATCAAAAACTGCAACTTGAAGCTGATAAATTCACTGGTTAACTAATGTTAATATTTTTAAGACTTGTGAATTTATTTACCAAATTATTTTCCAGTCAATAGTATTAAATATTAGATAAATACCTTGTTAATGCTTGCTAATTTTGTTAATCTGGTATTTGTTTAATTTTGATCTTAAAAAATATTTAAGTGCTTGTATTTAAATGATAAATTCTTGGCACTTAGATATTTAAATATTATTTAAAATTATTTTAAATAAAAAGGATGAATATTTATATTTATTCTTATATTTAAAATAAAAGTAAAATAATAAGAAGAATAATTTATTTATGATAATAATTTTAACAATTAATGTTATTATTATTAATAATAATAAATATTTTGTGATATAATATTTGTGAGTAATTAATTATTATTGATTAATTATGCAAGTTATTCATAAATATTATTTATTTAGTTATTTAAAATTAGCAAAATCTAGGAACACTTGAGATTTTATTTACTTGTGGCGCTTAAATAGTTTAGTGGCGCCTATTCAGTGCAAGCACTGTATAAGCGTAACATAACATAAACACAGTACTTAGAAAATTTTGCATGGAAAATTAAGTGGCGCCTTGGTTTTATTGCGCCAACGCAGTGTCACCACTGTAGAGGCGCAACAAACCAGTTAGATTTTGTTGCATAGTTTGTGGCGCTAGCAAATTTATGTGGCGCCTACAAAGTGAACACACTGTGGAGGCGCAACAAAAAAAATTGTTAGTCAAATTTTGTTGCGCTCAAGGATTATGTGGCGCCTATACAATGTGAGCATTGTATAGACGCAACTAAAATACTTAGCCAATTTTCATTCTTTGTATGTGGCGCCTATAAATAGCCCAGTATTTCAAGTAAATTTTATTTAGTGGCGATAGATACAAGTACATACACTGTTCTAAGATTTCTAAAGCACAACAAAGNAAAAAAAATGTTAGTCAAATTTTGTTGTGTTCAAGGATTATGTGGCGCCTATACAATGTGAGCACTGTATAGGCGCAACTAAAATACTTAGCCAATTTTCATTCTTTGTATGTGGCGCCTATAAATAGCCCAGTATTTCAAGTAAATTCTATTTAGTGGCGATAGATACAAGTACATACACTGTTCTAAGATTTCTAAAGCACAACAAAGATCTCCATTTTTAATCAAACTTAACTCGGCCATTTCTTGTCCAAATTTTAAACTAAAACCAAATTTGTGGAACCCACAGTCAGGACTTTCATTTGCAAGTGTCCCCATCAGTTTTGGCTAAGATTCAAAAATCTCTATTTTTCACATCTCGAACATTGTGGCTAGGGTTATTAATTTTTAAAATCGATTAAAATTTGTAATAAAATTAAAAGTGTGCTTAAAATTACTAGGAGATCAAAATATTTTTATTTCATGAAAATTCAAGTAATTTTAATAATTAGGGTTTGGTTCGTAATTTACTAAAATTATTCGATATTTAATTAGTAATTTTAATTCGTAAAAAAATTACCTCTCTATTTAATAAAATGGCAGGTAATTTTGAGATTAAAAAGACTAATTATATATCCATTTTAGTAGATGACTGAACTGATCGAAGCAGGTGACTTAGGTAATTGAGCTAGGTTTTTAAACGAACAGTCTATTGTCCGGTATGCACTAACGACTTTTGTTCCTTTGAATAGAAATTTATTACGACATGTATACAGGTCTGCTCAGGACACATCTGTAGATGAAATCTCAGCCTTTACTTGCAAGATTAAAAACAAGAAGGTGGGAATAACTAAGAATGACATCAATAGAGCACTTCATTTGCCAACTGAAGATTTTGAAGAGGAACCATCTCAGGCAGATCTGAACAATTTCTTCATGTTCCTATACTACACTAGAGTGAACAATAATCTTCTGAAAAAGATTTACAAGAATCACCTACCCAAAGAATGGAACCGGTTTTTCAACATCCTGTCTCATGGCTTTGCACCAAAGACAAGTGGCTTCCATTGAATAATATAGTTTAATAAGGTGATTGGGTATGCAGTGGCTTCTGGGTCAAGAATAAACTTTGGCAAGCTGATCATGACAGAGATTCTCAAAAACCAGGAAAAGATGGAAAACTTCTGTTTGTATCCCATATTTTTGCGGCTGGTGTTGAATCAAGTGCTGATCAACTACAAATGTTTCAGAACAGTCAATTGTAAGAGTCACTATCACTAAAGTTCAACACTATTCTGCTGCTATAGAATGAGGAGGACTATCCTAATAGGTATACTCCTACTCCAATGACTGACCCTATCAGAGATTACCTTGATCTTCTTAGACAGGTTAATAAAGAAGAAGCAAAAGAAGAAGAAGCTGCAACAGAAGAAGAAAAAGCATTAATCTCTGAAGAGGATAATGGAGCTGAAACGTCAAGTGGCTCTGGAAACTCAGCATCAACTGAAGAAGAAGAACCAGGCACTGATAAAGAAGATGAAAGTATGGAAGAAGCTGGTTTTGAACACGAGCAGGAGCCAATTCCTGAAGAACAAAGGAAGAGCCCTTAAAATCAAACATAGGAGCTAATTGTTGAGGTAGAAATGGAAGAGCCTCAGACTACAAAGGTGTACATCCCTAACATTTCTGATGAACAAATGGATGAAGGTACACTTCTTGACTTTCACTTTTCTACTTTCCTAACTGAAGAATTTGTTACAATATCTCCTACTGTGCCTCAAATGGCAATACACACACAAGAGCCCTCAGTGGCCATCAAAGTTGGTAATAAACTGGCAGACCAACCAGTTCTGACCACTGCTAGAGAACAACAAACGCTACCTTCATCTCCCAAAACCAGAAAAAGAACCATTGTATTAGATGATAGGAGTGAGTCCCTACCGGATCAGGAAGTTTTTGAAAAATCCCCTACAGCTCTGCCTTCTCGAAAATGTCGAAAAATGAATTTTAAACCTAAGGCAACTGTGAGCCAAGAACCTGATTCTCCAATCTCTGAGACCTTTTTTTTCCTTCGTGACCTTAATTCTGAAATTTATAAAATCCTGAAAGGTACGGGAACAGAACCAGAGGTTGTAATAATTTCCGCTACTTCAGTAGCTCGTACTATTTTGGTAGATCTAATTCAGAACCTGTCTTCACCGACAGTTGGGGGCATCACTGACTCTAACAAGCCGTTCATTACATTCTCAAATGTGGTGACTCCCATGGACTTAACATCTTCATATCTTATTCAGGATGTTTTCCCTGCCCAAATGGGTGAAGTGGAAAGGAAACTCTCTCATAGAAGGGAAGAGGTCTCCATTCACGGAGTAGCTGCGTTAGCAGCATCACCACTTCAAGTGGAAATACCTGCACAGGCTTCGTGGGGCACCACAGGCTCTTATTTATCAATCACTACATTGCCTGAGGTGGTGATCCCTTGGACATTCAAATTCCAGCTCCTACAACGGAGGTCATCCCCACCTTATTAGGTCAGGCGGAGGGACAACACACCCATAGAGGGGATGTGGACTCTATTAATAGAGTATCTGCTGTTTCGGTAGTAGAACCTGTTCAGGGTGTCTCTGAGCAAGTAAGGCCTTCAATGGCTTTAGCTGGCATCACAGATTCTACACTCTTGCCAATGATTATAAAATCCACAGTGGTGACCACACTGGGTCTCAACCCCCTTAGTTCCTGTAAAAGGAGTTATCCCCACCCATAGTGGTCAGGCGGATAGGCAACCTACCCATAGAAGGGATAGGGATTTTAATGCAGATACTGAAGATCAGGATGCTATTTTGGACATGAGTGAAACACTTAACCTTAGCGATCTTCAATTCCCTGACCCTGATTATCTGAGTGTGAGTGTTGAGGGTCGTGATCAAACAGCAATAGTGAGGAGTGAGACACCCACTAACCAAACAAATACCCCACACTTTGCACACACTGCACAAAGCCAAAGGATTTTAAATCTGGACGCCCAAGTAACAGAAATTCACTACTCAATTAGAAAGATCTTGGAGGTGCAGGAGTAGCAGAAAGCAGAAATCAAAGAAATCAAAGATTTAGTCAAAAAACTGTTGGCTCAGAAAGTTTCTATTTCCACTCAATCAACTTCAATAGCTCAGATTACTCCGGTGAGAAGGGATGATAACTCAACTGAGGGGGAGAGGTTAACACAAGAAAAAGTTGAAGATGAAATGATCTTGGAATACACAACTCAGGGGGAGACATATATCTTTTACAGGCCTAGTGCTAGGCAACTTGAAGAAGGAGAAATATTTGAACCCTATATGTCCTTGGAGATTCTAACTGAGATTGAAATAGAAGAAACTGCAAAGGCTGCAGGAATAGATATTGAGGAGGAGTTTGCAGAAGAACATGCTTTGGATAATGACTGTCTTCTAGTTGGTGTAGACGAAGTTGTTACTCAAGACATAGTTCAGGCTCAAGAATTGATGAAGAGAAAGTGAAAGAGAGTACAGAATGCAATGGAAAGAAGGAATAGAGTTAAGGACATAGAAGCTAAAGTTGGTCCTGATTGGGATGAAGCAATGAGTCTACTGAAGAAGAAGGAGTTAACCCTAACTCAGAAGAAAGACAGAGAAGTCCTTGATCTCTTCAGAACCATGAAGGAAAAATTTGAAGATGTTCATTAACTCTATGCAATGCTATCTGGAGAAATTACAAGCGTGTCAATAAGTTCGACAAAGTACGAGTGGAAAATATTCATAAATTTAACATCACTAAGGTCACAGATTTTATCTACAAAGAGCTTTGAAAAGATAAATATCGTGGAGTTGTATGTGCTGAAGAGGAAAGCCATCTTTGGTGGGAATAAAACAAATGAGATACAGAGAGATCTGATTGAGAAGAAGATAATAGAGATTGGTGTCGAAGCATTTGAAAAGCTTCTGGTGGTCATGTTAGGAATATATTCATTTGATGATGTACAAAATACTAGAACAAGGTCTAGCATGGTTTATTTGTAATAAGTCTTTCTAATCTCTGAAATATATAATCAGAGTCTAGATAGTCAACATTCAAGTTACTTGTACTTAGAAGAATTTCTGAAAGAAAATGAAACCAGAGTCTGCATGAAGATCAGAGTCTGGAAGGTGATCGGAGTCTATAGACTATCAGAGTCTATGATCTATCAGAGTCTACATTTATCAGAGTCTGAAGATCATCAGAGTCTGAAGGTTTCAGAGTCTATACAGTTAAAGTTAAATTTGGAAGAGGATCACGGGAATGGAAAGTCTTCGAAGATCAAGATAAATATATT
>QRFB01001409.1:34207-55573 GCA_008931105.1 Oenanthe javanica
AGTTTAGTCAACTAATGCAGTCAAATTATGAAATGAGCATGATGGGAGAATTAAACTTCTTTTTGGGGCTTCAAGTCAAACAGAATGATGATGGAATTTTCATCAATCAAACAAAGTATGTAAAAGAACTACTGAAGAAGTTTGATATGCAAGATTCTACAACTGCTAAAACTCCCATGTCAACAGCCTCTAAGCCAGACTCTGACCCAAAGGGTAAGAAAGTTGACAACATGTGCCGCTGGGAGTTGTTGTGCTCAAATTTTGTGGATAAGAAATCAATTACTTGATTATGGACTAACATTCTCGAATATTTCTATGTATTGTGATAATACTAGTGCTATTAAAATTGCAGAGAATCCAGTCCAACATTCCAGAACAAAGCACATTGATGTCAGGTATCATTTTATTAGAGAACATGTTGAAAATGGTACTGTGACACTTCACTATGTTCCAACTGACAAACAGATTGCAGACATTTTGACAAAACCACTTGATGAGTCTACCTTTCTTAGACTGGTAGGTGAATTAGGTATGTTAAACATGTAATTGATTACAAATTACAAGCAACAAGGTATGTACTTTAATTATAATTCTGGTTGTAACACATTATAATTAATTATGTTTGCAAAATTTTTATTAGTACTTTATCTTGACAGAGTTTTATTTTTAGACTCTGACGAGTCTGTAGACTCTAACGAGTCTGTAGACTCTGAGAGTCTGTAGACTCTGAGATTCTGTAGACTCTAAAAAACAATTATCGTCTAGACTCCGAAACGGTTCAAGTTCGCACCTACAGACTCTGATTGTGTCTAGATTGTTCAAATGACTTGAAATAGGCGGTAACAGTTATTTTTGACTGGAGATAGACTGTAGACTCGTGTGTATTGTATGCAATCAAACAAAATAGAACATTTTCATACATTTTACTCACTTGTTTATTATAATTAATTTCTGAGGCAGACCCATTCACAGAGCATTTTACGAACCCTAGCAACTTTCTTCAAGCGTATTCATCACTTTCAATTAACAACAACTTCAATGGCTGCTATCTCAACTGTCATGAGGGGACCCAAGGCCATTGCTTTCACATTTGGGGATTTCGAGTTCATGACCACAAATCATGTTGCCGCCCTTGGAGAAAAGAAAGGGGTAGACGCTGACTACTACCCTGTGATGGATTTCTTGGAGTAATCCGAGCTCCACTACATTCTCAAGGCATCACCAGTCATTCACATGGATGCTGTGTCACAAGCCTGGAGCTCTGCAAAGGTAGTTGATCCTTCTCAGGATCAACCAGGTAAAATAATGTTTACCTTTGGTGATTTTACATTTGATGTTACTGCTGATGTTATTAATTCTGTGTTTAAATTACCTGTTAAACAACCTTTTGATGAAACTGTTTCTGATGCTGAAATTAAAGATATGTTTAAATCACTAGGTTATTCTGGTAGTTTAGAAAACATGAGTAAGTTAACTAGGCCTTATTTAAGAAAAGAATGGTCCTTTTTCTTTGATCAAATTGCTAAGTGTTTTACTAGTAAGTGTAGTGGATTTGATGCTATTACTGCTATTACTTATCAAATTGGTCATAGTCTCCTATTTGATAGAATAATCAACATTGGTGATATGTTGCTCACTCAAATGGGAGCAAAATTAAATAATGTGCATGAGGGGAGAAAGAAAGTCTACTATCATAGATTTCTTATGATTCTCCTCAATCACTTCATTCCTGACATGTCAACCAAGTTGGCAGATGATTGCTGTGTGCAGGCATACAAACAGCAAAGGAGGATATTCTCTGACATTAAGAGAATTGATGACAAAAAGAAGAGTCTACCTGCAATGACATATCCACAGGTAATGCAGGTAAAACTCTCATCCTACAAACCTTCTATCTACAATGCTTCATTTTTTGGTGGTGAAATGGTGCAGGAACAAGTAATGGAGAGTCCCCCTGCACCTACCCAAGTCACCCAATCCCCTTCAATTATACAATCTTCCAAACCAAAATCCAAAAAGAAACCAACCTCTGGTGTCTCTCAACAGGCACCGGATGTAAAGATGAGGAAATTGATTCAATCTAGGCTTATAGATGAGCATAGTGATGAGGAACTCAACCCTCTAGAGAAGCAAGTTATTGAAGGACTTTCTTTGTTAAAGGAAGGTCATGATACACTTGATTCTACCCTTCAAGCCAAGTCTGTAGTCCATGAAAAGGCTTCAGACTCTGACCAACCTAGGCATGCACCTCAGGATGTTCAAACTACATCTCTTGAGAAATCTTTTGCTCAAAGATACAGAAGGTTAAGGAAGGCTTATTCTGCACACACACACACAAGCCTACTACTATTACTAACCCTGTTTTGCAGGAAACAGATGCTCCCAAGGCTCCTGCAGGGCCAGACTCTGAAATCAAGAAAACACCTGAACCAGAGTCTAATGTTGAGTCAGAGTCTAGACTGCCTTTAGACTCTGATCATGAGACATTTTGGGAAGGAATGTCGTTGGATGCAGCCTCAAGTTTAGTTGATGAGATCATTACTCCAAGTGATGAGGCACTGCTATTCTTATATCCTTTGGTGGAATCAGTTGAAGATCCAGAGCAACATCAGACTAAATCTCAAGTCTTGGATTTTCTTTCAACCTATGTAGCCCTAAGGAAGAGGATGGAACAGGAGCTACAAATGTCTGCATAGGATGTGGTCAATTCTCTATACAGCTACCTATTCAACTCTTCATTCCAAGAAAAAGAAGCTGGGCTCATAGACGGCAGGACAACTGAAGTTCTCAAAGCACTAGGTGTGCCAGACTCTGAACAAGAAATCACAAAGAAGCCTAAAAAGTTTAAGATCTACAAAAGGAGAGAATCAGAGTCTGTTGCTGAGTTGGAAAATGAGATTGAGCAACCAGTTTTTGACTATGAAGCAATTTGGGATCAAGGGATTACCTACAGGACAGCTATTGATTGGATTTCTACTATTCAGCCTCTTTCAAGGAAGGTGGTTGATTTTCTTGTCCAAAATGTAGGAAAGGTGGCCAACAAATACATNCTTGTCCAAAATGTAGGTAAGGTGGCCAACAAATACATCTATCCGACCTATGAAAGTAGATTGGATCAACTCAAGGGCTCACATTATCACAAGATTGCAAGGGAACTGCAGGATTCCTTTCACTTGACTTTTTCCCAGGCCATCAATGCACTCCATGCCAGGATCTTTCTCAATGGACACTTGGATACATTAACTTTGGTAGAACCACAGGAGGTAGCAGGTGATGCAAGGCAGTTGGAGGTTGGGACTGAAGGAATTTATGCACCAGCGGAAGCATTGAATAACATTTATTTGCATATATTCCTATGTATACATACATATAGATACAAAAACTATTTTATAAATTGAAGAATACCTCGATTGCTTTCCGGCAACAGCTAGAGAAGATCTTGTTCTTCAATCCTTGCAATCACCCCTCAAGTGTGGAGTGCTCTAAAGATATCCACCAAGAATCAAACTAAAAGATGAAGGAGGAGGCTAGAGAGGAAATTAGGGTTGCCTCCCTTTTAAAATATTTCTCACAAATATTAGGGTTCAAGTATTAGGGTTTATAATCCTATATTTATAGGCAAATATCTCAGCTGAGATATTTTCTATAAATATCTTATTATTAATTCCCTTTTTAATTAATTAATCTTATTAATTAATTAGTTAATGATTAAAACTATTTTAATCATTAATTCCTTTTTCTAAACTCTTTTAGAAAATTATTCTCTCTTCATATTTAATTACTTTAATTAAATATTTAATTAATAATATTAAGATCTTATCTTAAATAATTTATAATCAATTAAATCTCATTTAATTAATTTATAAAATTTGCTAAGTAATTATTTATTTCATAAATAAATAATGACTAGCTATTATTAATTATTCCTTCATCTATAATTTAATCTCTTTTATGGTGTGACTCTTCACATAGTTGACTAATAATTAGTAGATTGTGACTTAATCCATCAACTAGTGCTACAGGTTCAATGATGACATTCTCTTTTACAATTGAGCCATATCCCAAGGTATATCCTTTACTATCATCTCCAAAGGTAACTCCTGGACTAGCTTTCTCAATAAACATTATGAGCAGGGACATGTCTCCAGTCATATATCTAGAACACCCAATGTCTAGATACAAGAGATTCCTTCTTCTTCCCTGCACACATTTAAAAATAATCAAGTTTCTTTTGGTACCCAAGTTGCCTTGGATCCTCTTTTATTAGTTACAGCCTGTACCTTGGTTGCCAACTTTAATTCATTTGGTTTTGGTGGATTTAAGTCCACTTTAACTTTGGGAGTTAGTTTTTGAGGCATAGGCAGCTTGGAGCTCATGGTAGAGGTACCATGCTTAATTTCAGACGTTACAGTCTGATTAGCATGGTTATCATGAACTACAGACATATTCCATGGCATTCCAGGTATGTTCATATTAGCATATGCAAAGAATGGATTGAACATATATGACATTTGTGTATATGGCATGTGAACATTAGGTGCAACTACATTTGTGGTTATGGCATTCATGGGCATAGGATTGATAGGCATGGTATTTACAGGCATGGTATATGCAGTAGAATCATTTATAAATATTGAATTATTTTCTTTCTTGCAATGCATAGATAAATGATTTACACTACCACATTCCACACAGACCTTTCTCGGTGCATATAAGTCAGACATATAATTATTATACTTGTTAATACCTACCTTACCATTTCTATTGTTTTTTCTTTTCCTAGACTTAGATTAATTGATATTAATGGGTGATATCTTTTCTAATTTATCCTTAAGTTGCTTCATAGATAGACTACCTATATTTATCTTTTCAACCTTAGCCTCAAATCAATTTATGGTGCTACTTTCTTTTACAAAATGGATAGGTTTGCTAAGTTTCTTTTTAGTTATGTTGAACATTGATTGTTTATTGATCAATGGATGCCTATCAGTTGACTCAACATCAATCGATTGATAATCCCTATCGATTGATATGGGATTAGCAGTCGATTGATATTTATCCATTGATGAATCACATTCAATGACCATTTTGCCTACAGATTTAAGGAATTCTCCTAGAGTATCTACTCTTTGAACACCTCTAATCTATTTAGCAGTTTTAGCAGACCTATTCCATTTCTCAATAGTTTCAATTTCATCAGCTAATTGTTTATTCAACAATTCTTTTCTTTTCAACTGTTTACTAATTCATCCCTATCATCTTTACTTTCATGTTTAAATCTGTCCAAAAAAACAAACTCATTTTTAAGAAATTAATTTCTTTCAACTAAAGCATTAATGGTGTACTTTAACTTGGTGTTTTCTTTGTTTAGAGATTTAAGTGTGACATGCAAGTTGTACAATTTATTTGAAATTTCATTAATAGTACTATTACATTCATCTTTTGAAAGTTCAGAAAAGTTTCTAGCTAGTACCTGATTTGATGATAAACTAGTTTCTTCATCCTCATGGCTATTCATCAATGCTAGGTTGATGAACTCTTCACCAGAATCACTATCCTCAGCAGCCCAGTCTTTCTCTTTTATCACAAAAGCCTTTTCTTTTTGTTTGAGAAGGTCAAATTATTTCTTTTTGCAGCCAACACCTTCATAAGACTTTGCCTTCTTCTTTGTCTTTGGCTTTCTGCATTCATTAGAGAAATTATGGCGCCCTCCAGACCCAGGGTCTAGATCGGGGAGTCACTAACACTCTATATGCATGCATCCTATATAAATATAAACAAAGCATATATATATATACACACATGACCCCGACTACTACCCTGGACCTTTAACAAGTAATGGTATGGAACAAGCACAACTTTACATTCATTAAGTTTACATTACCAAAATAAATATCATTACAACTCTGAATCATCTCACAAAAGTCTATCAACATCTATACATTATAAGACTTATAACAAAGTTCTTTCCTTCTAACTCAGCTGTGATCCTACCTGGCCAACCTAGCATAATTTATATATGAGGTGTTTTTCCTTGTAATTTTCCTAAATCGAACTATGCTTCTCAAAAGCTGTAGAGGTTAGAAAATAAAGAATGAACTACAAAGGCTCCGCAAGTAACCATGCATAAGGTTATGAACAGTTCTACAGCAAAATAAGTAATTTGGAAATCATTTCTCAAAACCATAACAGTTCTCAAGAGACAGAGGTAAATTTTTATTCCAAGTTAAATTTATATTCAAATTTCTTTTGCAGTAAAGTAAGCAGGAATCAAGTAAAGAATCAGAATCATGTCATAGGCACAAGTTTTAAAACAATTATAAGGGATAACAAGAGGATCTAAAATAAGTTAAAAAAGTATTTGATTTAAAACAGTAATTAGGGAGAAGCAATGGGGTACTAATCATGGTTAAGGTTAACAGTTCAGGGTTAACAACATAAGAATTTTCAAACAAGTTCATAAGGTGATAGTTAACAAGGGCTCAACAGTTCAGGGATTGAAAAGTATAAGGTACATTCAAGGTTTATATGGGATTGCAGTTTAAGTTTATCATTTAGAATAAAACATGTTGTAGATAATAAAACAGTTATAGGATGTAAAGCTTATGTAAAAGTGTAAAACAGTTCATATCTTTAAAAGAGAATACAGGCAAGAGTTACTTGCCTCGAAGTTGCTTCGGCTGCTGAACAGGTGGATCCTACTAACACTGTCACTGGCTTTCTAATTTCGCCTTTCCTTTATCTCTCACTTCTACTTCCTTTGAATCTATACATATATAATACTATTTCAGTATCTCATAAATACTCGAAGTTATCTTTAACGTCAAACTCAATCTACCCTTTCGTGAGTGAAATCCCATGACATGTATATTAATAAGGTATATTACATAACAAGTATACATCAATAAGTGTATGACACATAGACAATCCCCTTAACGTATATTACTAACACCATTCCTAACTGGTAGCATTGCCTATACAGGGACGATGTGCCAATAATGTCTTAAAAGAATCGTTTATTTTAGAAAATTTTGGCAGCATCTCCTCTATAAATAGGGCTACCCGTCGGAATACAACTGACACAATCCAATACTAGTCCAAACAAGCATATATGTATACCACCAATTATTTTGTATCTCAAATTACTAATCATATATCATACAAAACAATAGTTGTTCACAACTTAACATTCAAAACCCCTAATGCCAATAAACTATATAATTCGAAAAATTTCAATAACCAAGCAATTTAATTTCCAAACTCCGTCTATTACTAGAATATCTATAATTATCTAACAAGTTATAACGAACTCAAATCATAATTCAGATATTCATTTAATTACCTCAAATTCGAATAGGACTATTCATATAATTCGAAAATTCTCAACTACTAACACGCAATTTAACATGTCATCATCAAAATGCAAAGCAACTAGTTAAATTCGATACTCATCTAATACATATCACAACCTAACCAAGTCGATTATTACTAATTCAAAAACAACCGAAGCTAATCATGGATTATAAATCGGAAAATATCATAAAAGTTGACATGCAAGCTCTATCAAAGACCATACAAGCAACTAGATTATGTTACCAACAATAGTAACCCATTACGAGCATAAACCCATCACCAGCTCGTCGGAGTCATCGCCGGTGACGGCTGAGGTACACGGTGGGAGCCCTTTACGGGTCTTTCACCACCAAAACTCAGCCCCCATCCTCCATTTCATACTATCATCATTAAAATCGACTTGCTTCCACAAAAAATCACACTCCTGACCCTTGCATGCAACACTAGTCCAATATATACATATGGATCGCAGCTATACATACATATACTTTGCACAAAATAAAACAAATAAGCATAATCAAGACTCGTAGTAATCGGGTAATCGAAAATCATGAAAAAAATAAGTCGATTAACACACACACTTTGCAAAGTAACTAGAGAGAGAAAAGAGCGACCTGGAGAATTCTGGTGCAGAGCAAGTGAGGGAAGAAGAGAGTGTTGATGGGTTTTATAAAAGGCAGGGGTAAAAATGTAATTTCATAATATTGAGTTTTGATAATTAAATTATTTGCAATTTGATTTTTAATGGTAAAATAGTGGAAAATAATATTTATAATTTTAAAATAAAGAACATGAATTTAGAAGCTCACTCATATTTTGAAAATAGTTTTCTGATGCACAGATAATTAAATATAAAATCGTTGAAGATAAATAACTTTAAATAGAAATAAGAGTAGGAAAATATTTAAAAAATACTTTGGGGTTCGAATAAAATAAAATTTTATTTTTACAAAGTCTCTTAATATTCAGGAAACATTTTGGGAAAGATTTCATGATTTTTGGACATTCCAATAATTAAATATGGAATTTAGATGATAAACATTTCGAGGATAAAATAGGACTGAGAAAATTATTTAAAAATACTGGAACTGAAATTAATTACACCTCTATTTTTGGAAAGTCTCTAAAATTACATAGAAGCTACATATAAAATTTCATAATTATTGGTCACACCAGTAATTTTATAAAAATCAAACAGTTCCTCAGATAAGCATTTAAAAGTCATAAATCACTTTAATAATTCACATAAACATGTTCCAGTCAACATGTAGTCAAACGGGCATACAATATGACCAGACATCATACCTTACATATTTGATAAATAAAATAATATATACCATATTATTTTAATATATAATTAACACAGTCGTTACAGAAATGACCAACCAATCCATAGTTATAGCATTTGAATTTTGATCTATTAACGAAGTTTTTACTTTGGTCATCTCTTCTAAACTAGGATCCAGGCCTTTGTGCATTTGGATTCCTTTTGAATTTCTACTTTGAAAACTTCCTTGGCAGAAATGTAAGCTGTTCATCAATTTCATCAAAATCATCTTAAGAGCATACTTCACTCTCATCAACTTGGTCTTTCTTTTGGCATTGGATTCAACGAAAGAATTATTAGCCACCATGTTAACACTATCCACACAACCACCTTCACTATCAGTCTTCTTGTCTTCATTTCCCTTGACCATCAAAGCCACAACCTTGTCTTTTCTTTGAATCTTCTCAATCTCTTCATCCTATTGGATTTCCAACTCATATGTCTTAAGAATACTATAGAGTTTCTCAAGAGTATTGTCCTTAAAGTTCTAAGATTGTCTAATGAAAACAATCATCACTTTCCATTCTTTTAGAAAAGATCTAAGAAATTTCATATTTGTGTCTTTAGTTGTATAAACTCTACCATATATTTTTAATCCATTCAACAACTTTTAGAATCTACTATAGGTATCATTGATGGATTCTCCACTCTTAAAGGAAAAAGCTTCATACTTTTGAATTAAGAGTTACATCTTATTTTTTCTAACTTGCTCAGTTCCTTCACAAAGGGTTTGAAGAGTGTCTCAAACCTCTTTTGATGTAGTGCAGTTGATTACATTATCAAACATGTCCTTGTCTAGACCAGTCAACAGAATATTCATGGCTTTTTTATCCTTTAACACTTCTTTCTCATTTTCTTCTGTGAAATCTGTGGCAACTTTTGGTATAAGCTTGTCAAAACAAGAGTTCCATCAGTGCTTATAATTGTGACTAGTTTCATGGGAAAATGAGGTCCTTTCTCTATGCAGTTGACATAGAAAGTATCTAGTGAAAGCAGATGCAAGTGCATTTTTATTTTCCAATGAANTAACCCATTACGAGCATAAACCCATCACCAGCTCGTCGGAGTCATCGCCGGTGACGGCTGAGGTACACGGTGGGAGCCCTTTACGGGTCTTTCACCACCAAAACTCAGCCCCCATCCTCCATTTCATACTATCATCATTAAAATCGACTTGCTTCCACAAAAAATCACACTCCTGACCCTTGCATGCAACACTAGTCCAATATATACATATGGATCGCAGCTATACATACATATACTTTGCACAAAATAAAACAAATAAGCATAATCAAGACTCGTAGTAATCGGGTAATCGAAAATCATGAAAAAAATAAGTCGATTAACACACACACTTTGCAAAGTAACTAGAGAGAGAAAAGAGCGACCTGGAGAATTCTGGTGCAGAGCAAGTGAGGGAAGAAGAGAGTGTTGATGGGTTTTATAAAAGGCAGGGGTAAAAATGTAATTTCATAATATTGAGTTTTGATAATTAAATTATTTGCAATTTGATTTTTAATGGTAAAATAGTGGAAAATAATATTTATAATTTTAAAATAAAGAACATGAATTTAGAAGCTCACTCATATTTTGAAAATAGTTTTCTGATGCACAGATAATTAAATATAAAATCGTTGAAGATAAATAACTTTAAATAGAAATAAGAGTAGGAAAATATTTAAAAAATACTTTGGGGTTCGAATAAAATAAAATTTTATTTTTACAAAGTCTCTTAATATTCAGGAAACATTTTGGGAAAGATTTCATGATTTTTGGACATTCCAATAATTAAATATGGAATTTAGATGATAAACATTTCGAGGATAAAATAGGACTGAGAAAATTATTTAAAAATACTGGAACTGAAATTAATTACACCTCTATTTTTGGAAAGTCTCTAAAATTACATAGAAGCTACATATAAAATTTCATAATTATTGGTCACACCAGTAATTTTATAAAAATCAAACAGTTCCTCAGATAAGCATTTAAAAGTCATAAATCACTTTAATAATTCACATAAACATGTTCCAGTCAACATGTAGTCAAACGGGCATACAATATGACCAGACATCATACCTTACATATTTGATAAATAAAATAATATATACCATATTATTTTAATATATAATTAACACAGTCGTTACAGAAATGACCAACCAATCCATAGTTATAGCATTTGAATTTTGATCTATTAACGAAGTTTTTACTTTGGTCATCTCTTCTAAACTAGGATCCAGGCCTTTGTGCATTTGGATTCCTTTTGAATTTCTACTTTGAAAACTTCCTTGGCAGAAATGTAAGCTGTTCATCAATTTCATCAAAATCATCTTAAGAGCATACTTCACTCTCATCAACTTGGTCTTTCTTTTGGCATTGGATTCAACGAAAGAATTATTAGCCACCATGTTAACACTATCCACACAACCACCTTCACTATCAGTCTTCTTGTCTTCATTTCCCTTGACCATCAAAGCCACAACCTTGTCTTTTCTTTGAATCTTCTCAATCTCTTCATCCTATTGGATTTCCAACTCATATGTCTTAAGAATACTATAGAGTTTCTCAAGAGTATTGTCCTTAAAGTTCTAAGATTGTCTAATGAAAACAATCATCACTTTCCATTCTTTTAGAAAAGATCTAAGAAATTTCATATTTGTGTCTTTAGTTGTATAAACTCTACCATATATTTTTAATCCATTCAACAACTTTTAGAATCTACTATAGGTATCATTGATGGATTCTCCACTCTTAAAGGAAAAAGCTTCATACTTTTGAATTAAGAGTTACATCTTATTTTTTCTAACTTGCTCAGTTCCTTCACAAAGGGTTTGAAGAGTGTCTCAAACCTCTTTTGATGTAGTGCAGTTGATTACATTATCAAACATGTCCTTGTCTAGACCAGTCAACAGAATATTCATGGCTTTTTTATCCTTTAACACTTCTTTCTCATTTTCTTCTGTGAAATCTGTGGCAACTTTTGGTATAAGCTTGTCAAAACAAGAGTTCCATCAGTGCTTATAATTGTGACTAGTTTCATGGGAAAATGAGGTCCTTTCTCTATGCAGTTGACATAGAAAGTATCTAGTGAAAGCAGATGCAAGTGCATTTTTATTTTCCAATGAAAGTAGTCTTCCTTTTCCAACACATGAATCTTTACTCCTGAATCTTTGTGGCCCATATTGAGTTGTTCTTGATCATTAAACTTTCTTTATATTGAAACTTGGCTTTGTTACCAATTGTTTGTTAGAAAGTCCCTCAAAACAATGTCAATATTTGTAAAGGGGGGGTTGAATACAAATATTAAAAAAAATTACTTCACTTTAAAATTTTATATTTATTCTTGGGTATATTTTTGTTTGAGAAGTATTGTGTATGAAACTTGATATAGAAATTGAAACATGAAAATAAAACTTGAACAATAAATTAAAAAATTACTAGTGGGTTGTTTAATCCACAAATGAATTGATTTGTTCAATAATCTAAGTTCAAAGACCTCGCTGCTTTTTACAAAGATAGAACTAAATCAACTGATCTTTACAAGTGTTAAAGAGCCAGAGTAGTTGATTTTAAAAATGTATTCTATCTTGGTTAGTTCTATCTATGCTATTACTCTTTTTTATATATCACAAGAGTATTTTACAACTTCGAGAATAGTATAAGACAACAATATCTATTCTAGAAATATTGTTTCAACTATCTTTCCAGTTTTTCTGAACTATTTTGAGTAAGTTCTCCATCCTAAGAAAGACAGCTTCAATTGAGTCTTCACAGTCAGAGTTGATTGTCTTCCATAGTTGTACTCTAGTACGTAAGATTCCTGACATTTTATCCTTTATTGATTTCCCTATCAATTGATAATTTATTGTTAAGTATATCAATGGATCTCTCCTTGCATTCTTCAATAGATGTCTTCCTTCGATTGATCTTGTTATCCATCGATTGATAATAGCAGTTGAGTTATCGATTGATAAATTTTATCAATCGATATATCAATCGATGGGTCTTCACATTTTTCAATCGATATATCAATCGATGGGTCTTCACATCAGTTCATGGTCTTCAATCCTTGACTTTGATTTGATAGTCAAATAGTTGATTCCTCATCAATAAAATTTGTGCACAGCAACTTCCATCTATAATGTATTCATCTTCTGCAGTAGATGTAGACACTGAATTTTTTTTCTTGCTAAACCATGATACAAGCTTGTTTCCTAGAAATTAACAGGTGCCTGTAGTACTTTTTTGTCAATTCTGCAACCTGCATAGTCTGCATCTGAATAACCAATTAGATCAAATCCAGAATCTCTAAGGTACCGAATTCCAAGATTTAGAATTCCTTTGAGATATCTGAATATTCTTTTTATTGCAATCAAATGAGATTATTTAGGATCAGCCTGAAACCTAGCACAAAGACATGTAGAAAACATTATGTCTGGTCTATTTGCAATTAAATAAAGTAATGAGCCAACCATGCCTTTATAACTTGAAATGTCTATTTTAGCTTCCTTAGTATTCATTTCAAGTTTAGTTGCAGTGGCCATGGGAGTTTTTGTAGAAGAACATTCATTTAAATCAAATCTCTTTAATAAATCTGTAATATATGTGGTTTGATTTATGAAAATACCCACTTTGACTTGTTTGACTTGCAAACCAAGAAAATAGGTAAGTTCTCCCATCATGCTCATTTCATATTTACTCTGCATCAACTTAGCAAACTTTTTACAAAGTTTTTCATTAGTTGAGCCAAAAATAATGTCATCTACATAGATTTGAACAAGAATCATAGAGCCACTAACATTTCTATGAAAAAGAGTTTTATCAATAGTACCTCTTGTGAAGTTATTATCAATTAAGAATTTAAACAAAGTGTCATACCAGGCTCTAGCTGCTTGTTTCAATCCATAAAGTGCTTTGAGAAGATAGTATATAAATCCAGGATGAACAGGATCAATGAAACAGGTGGTTGTTCTACATATACTTCTTCTTTTAGTTCTTCATTGAGAAAAGCACTTTTCACATTCATCTGATACACCTTGAAATTTGCATGAGCAGCATAAGCTAGAAAGATTCTGATTTCTTCTAACCTTGTAACAGGTGCAAATGTTTCATCAAAATATATGCCTTCTTATAAATAGCCTTTTGCCACTAATCTTGCTTTATTCCTTGTCACTGTACCAGATTCATCCATTTTGTTTCTGAACACCCATTTTGTACCAATAACAGACTTGTTCTTTGGTTTGGGCACCATCTTTCACACCTTGTTTCTTTCAAACTGATTTAACTCTTCTTGCATAGCAATTATCCAATCAGGATCATTCAAGGCTTCTTCAATCCTTTTTGGTTCTTCTTGAGACAGGAAGCTACTATACAAGCATTCATTTTGAGTTGCACTTCTAGTTTTGACACCATCATTTGCATCTCCAATTATTAATTCAAAGGGATGGCTTTTTGTCCATTTCCTTTGTGATGGTAAATTTGTCCTTGAAGATGATGCTTCATGATCATTGGAAGTGTTATGATCATTGTGATGTGATTGACTATTTGAGAACCCTCCCCCTAAGATAGACACTCTTCCTGAAGACTGTTGAGTAGAGTTGTTATCCATCGAATGATTATCAATTGATGTATTAGCAGTCGATTGATGATTGCCAACTGATAAGTTATCTATTGATGCATTGACATCAATTGATGGGAAGATTCTAGGTACTTGATTTCTTGAAATTTCCACATTATTATCATTATCTTCACTATTGCTTATAGATTCATTTTTAAAGTGCAATAGTTCATGAAATCATTCATCAAACAACCCTTGAATCTTCTTGTCATCAAAGACTACATGCATAGATTCCATAACAATGTGCAATCTTAGATTGTAGACTCTATATGCTTTGGTTGTTATTCCATATCCAACAAATATAGCTTCATCAGCCTTGGCTTCAAATTTTCCTAGATTTTCACCTTGATTTCTCAGTACAAAGCATTTGCAGCCAAAGACATGAAGAAAGTTAACTGTTGGCTTCTTGTCTTTCTTTATCAATTGATATGGAGTTTTGCCTTGAAGTTTATTGATCATGGAAATATTTTGAATGTAACAAGCAGTATTAATTGCTTCTGCCCAGAAGTATGTAGGAAGTTTTGCTTCTTCTAACATAGTTCAAGCAACTTCAATCAAGGTCCTATTTTTCCTTTCAACTACTCCATTTTGCTNTCAACTACTCCATTATGTTGTGGAGTTCTTGGTGCAAAGAAATGATGAGTGATACCTTTTTTCTTCACAGAATTCTTTCATTTTTGTATTCTTGAATTTAGTACCATTATCACTTCTGATTTTCTTGACCTTCCATTCAGTGTCATTGTCAACATTCTTTACATGATTGATAATGAATTTGCTTGCCTTATCCTTAGAGTGTAAGAAATATACCCATGTATATCTTGTGAAGTCATCTATAATGACTAATGCATATTTCTTTTTGGCAATAGACGTGATGTTGACTAGACCAAATAAATCCATGTGTATTAATTCCAAAGGCTTATCAATTGATGATTCAGACTTTGACTTGAATTATGCTTTTCTTTGTTTTCAGCATCACAAACCCCATCCTTGGTGAATTTCATCTGTGGAATGCCTCTAACCAGATTCTTTCTAACCAATTAATTCATGACTTTGAAATTCAAATGGGCTAACTTTTTGTGCCAAATCCAACTTTCATCTGTATTGGCTTTTCTAAGTAGGCATGTCATTGAGTTTGCTTGTACAGAGTTGAAATCAGCCACATAGATATTTCCTTTTCTTTCACCAGTTAAGAAAATTTCACCAAATTCTTTATTAGCTATGATGCATGACCTGTTGAAAACCATACACCATTTCCATTATCACACAGTTGACTAATACTGAGCAAATTGTGCTTCAATCCATCAATTAGTGCTACAGGTTCAATGATAACATTTTCTTTTGCAATTGAGCCATATCCCAGAGTAAAACCTTTGTTGTTATCTCCAAAAATAACTCCTGGGCCAGCCTTTTCCACAAACTTTGTGAGCAGAGACAAATCTCCAGTCATGTGCCTAGAACATCCACTATCCAGATACCAGAGATTTCTTCTCCTGTTTCCCTGCACACATTTAAAACATTCAAGTTACTTTTGGTACCCAAGTTACCTTGGGTCCTCTTTTATTAGTTACAGCCTGAGCCTTGGTTACCAACTTTGATTCCTTTTGTTTTGGTGGGTTTAGATCCACTTTAATTTTGGGAGTTGACTTTTAGGGCTTAGACACCTTGGAACTCATGGTAGAATTTCCATGCATTTCATTATCTAAGTTAGGCATGTTCCATGACATTCCAGGCATGCTCATATTTGTATATGCAAAGAAAGGATTATACATGTATGGAACTTGTGCATAAGGCATATGGACATTTGGTGCAACTAAATTAGAAGACATGGCATTCATGAGCATAGGATTGGTAAACATGGCATTTGCAAACAAGGCATGTACATTTAAATTATTTGAATATATAGAGTTCTTTTCTTTCTTGTGTTGCATAGACAAATGATTTGCATTACCACATTTAGCACACACCTTTCTAGGTGCATACATATCAGGAGTATAATTGTTGTTCTTGTTTATGCCTACTTTTTCATTCCTATTCTTTTTCTTTTTCTCAGACATAGGTTGGTTAATTTTCTCAGGTGCTATCTCTTCTAATTTTAATTTTAATTATTTCTTGGATAAACTACCTATGTTGATTTTCTCAACCTCAGCCTCAACTTGATTTTTGGTTTCCTTAACAAATTTGATAGGAGTGCTAAATTTGTTCTTCTTATTAGTTATTGATGATTTACTTGTCGATGGATGCTTATCGATTGATTCAGCATTAATCGATTAATAATCATTATCAGTTGATGAAGGATTAGCAGTCGATTGATCTTTATCCATTGAAGTATCAACCAATGGCTTGCCTATTGATTTGGGGGGTTCTCCTAGAGTATCTACAACCTGAACATCAATGATTTGTTTGGAAGTTTTAGCAGACCTATTCCATCTTTTAATGGTTTCAATTTCTTCAGCTAATTGTTCTTTCAACAATTCTTCTCTTCTCAAACTGTTTACTAGTTCATTCCTAGCATCCTTTCTTTCCTGCTTAAATCTTTCTAAACAAACAAGTTCATTTTCAAGAAANGTTCATCTCTAACATCCTTACTTTCCTGCTTGAATCTTT
The DNA here is from genome assembly GCA_008931105.1 of Oenanthe javanica. Taxonomy (NCBI): domain Eukaryota; kingdom Viridiplantae; phylum Streptophyta; class Magnoliopsida; order Apiales; family Apiaceae; genus Oenanthe; species Oenanthe javanica. The sequence goes on from QRFB01001409.1 coordinate 51,109, forward strand.
CTAAACACATAAGTTCATTTTCAAGAAAAATATTCCTCTCAGTTAAAGCATCAATGGTGTTTCTCAACTTGAGGTTTTCTTTGTTTAGAGATTTTAAAGTGACATACAAATTATACAATTCATTAGACATTTCAATAATGGTACTATTGCATTCATCTTTTGTAAGTTCAGAAAAGTTAGTAGCTAGTACCTGATTTTATGATGAACTAGCTTATTCATCTTCATGGTTGGCCATTAGAGTTAGACTGATAAACTCTTCAGAATCACTGTCCTCAGCAGCCCAATCCTTCTCATCAGTAACAAAAGCCTTTTCTTTCTTGTTCATATTTTTGAATCAGGAGTTGAATCTTGTTTTTCCTTACTTGTTCAGTTCCTTCACATAGAGTTTGAATAGTATCTCATACTTCTTTTGATGAAGTACAGTTTATAACATTGTCAAACATATCTTTATCTAGACCATTAAACAGAATGTTCATGGCCTTCTTGTCTTTGAGTACTTCTTTTCCATCCTCTTCTGTGAACTCAGAAATAAGTTTTGGAACATGTCTGTCAAGTGCAGGAGTTCCATCAGGGTTTACACCTGTGACTAGCTTCATGGGAACATGAGGACCTTTTTCTATGCAGTTAACATAAGAAGGGTCGAGAGAAAGAAGATGCAGATGCATTTTGACCTTCCATGGAAAATATTCATCTTTCTCTAAAACTGGAATTTTCACACCTGAATCTTTTTGACCCATATTGACTGTTCTTGATCTTTAAACTTTCTGTATGTTGAAAGCCTGCTCTGATACCAATTGTTATTCCTTAGAACAATGTCAATATTTGTAGAAGGGGGGGTTGAATACAAATATTAAAACTTTTTGTGTGTTCTAATATTTGTTCTTGATGTTTGATAGAATAAGAGAATAAGTTCGAACAAATTAATGCTGAAAAATAAANTAATTTAAAGACTGAAAATTAAATATAACAAAGAGGTTTAAAATTACCGATGGATTGGTTTTTCCATCAGTGTATATTTTTGCTTAATATTTCTAGGTTAAAATTAACCTAGCTTCGTTTTACAAAGTTAGAAGATATACCAACTATTCTTACAAAGTGGTCTAAGGCTGGACAATTGATTCAAGAAAAATAGTCTAACTTCTACACTTCTAACAATGCTACCACACTTGTTTATAAACTACAAGTGTGTTTTTACAATTCATATTTTTGGATTATTTCTATCTACCTTCTTTTTACCTTTTTCCATTTCTAGAAAACAGGTTTGAAAGACATCTACAGATTGAGTCTTCACAGTCATCATAGAATGTCTTCCATAGGTGTGCTTTTGTCCTCTGGATCTACAATAGATAGTCCTTCTGTGTTGTCTCAATCATTTGATAATTTCCTATTAAGCATATCAATTGATCCATCCTTTAATCCATTAACTGATGTTCTTCTTCGATTGATCGTTATATCCATCGATTGATAAATGATGACTTATCGATTGATAGATGTTATCAATCGATATATCAATTGATGGGTCTTCACATCAGTTGATGGTCTTCAATACTTGACTTGGATTCTTCGATTGATCTCATATCCATCGATGCTTCAATATCAATCTATCATCCTTCACTTGTGCAATTTCTTGTCTTCAAATAATTACAATTTGACGGTTTAATTTACACATCAATTGATGATCTATAACAATCGACTCTAACATCAATTGATGGGAATAATATCAATTGATTTACACCTTATCGATTGAAATAGACTAAGTACACCTATGCTACAATCCAAATTATCAGTTGATTCATATAAACACTTCAACTGATAAATGGTTTCCTGATCAATTGATATTTATAACTTTCATATCAATTGATCAGTTACAACAAATAAAATTTCTATGATTCTAAGATTNTTGCTACAGTCCAAATTATCACTTGATTCATATAAACACTTCAACTGATAAATGGTTTACTGATCAATTGATATTTATAACTTTCATATCAATTGATCAGTTACAACAAATAAAATTTCTATGATTCTAAGATTAATGTTATCATCAAATCACATGTAGATTCCTAACAATNCTAAGATTAATGTTATCATCAAATTACATGTAGATTCCTAACACTAAGTATTTTAGTTGCGCCTCTATAGTGCTCACACTGTATTGGCGCCACTAAATTACTTAGCGCAACAAAAATAGTACTAACTTGATTTATGTTGCGCCTTCACAGTGGATCTACTGTGATGGCGCCACATAAAGGCCCTAGTGCCACTAAAGTATAACAAAATCTTTTTAAATGTTTTGTTGCGCCTTTACAGTGCAAGCACTGTGTAGGCGCAACAAATCCTATAGGCGCTACTTGATTTTTCAGCACTAATTTTCTAAGTACTTGTGATTAATTATGTTGCGCCTATACAGTCAAATCACTGTATAAAGAATTTAAGCACCACAAAGTACTTATAATAACTCAAGTTGCTCCTAGATTTTGCTACTTTTAAATAAATAATATTTATGAATACTTTATATAATTAATCAATAATAATTAATTACTCACAAATATTATTTCACAAAATATTTATTAATAACATTAATTGTTAAAATTGTTATCATAAATAAATTATGTTTCTTATTATTTTACTTTTATTTTAAATAAGAGAATAAATATAAATATTTAATCTTTTTATTTAACATAATTTCAAATAATATTTAAATATACATAAGTGACAAGAATTTATCATTTACATACAAGCACTTAAATATTTTCTAAGATCAAAATTAAATAAATACCAGATTAATAAAATTAGCNGAATATAGATAGTGTGTCATACCATGTCCGAGGTGTTTGCTTTAAGCCATAGAGTGCCTTGAAGAGAAAGTCTACAAAATCTGCAAATTTTGGATCTTCAAACCCCCCTAGGGGTTGTTCCACATACAATTCTTCTTCAAGCTCTCCATTCAGGAATGCACTCTTCACATCCATTTGATAAACTTTAAAGTTGGAATCTGTGTTCATAATAAATAGATTACCAACAAAAGTGTTGGACAACATGTCTCCATATGAGAAACTATATGACAAGCCAGTGGATTATGAATATTTGAAGTCATTTGGTTGTCTAGCATTTGCTTCGAATCCTCAAGCCAACACTTCTACTGATAAGTTTGGAATAAGGGGTGTTCCTTGTTTATTTATGGGATATCCTAATGCAAAAAAGGGTTATAAACTGATGAATCTCATTGATAAATCAATGTTTCTGTCCAGAGATGTAACCTTTCATGAGGAAATATTTCCACTCCATGAACAGTTTAAACATGTGTATATGTCTCCAGTACCTACTCCTCTGCCACATGTTTCTCCTTCTTCATATTTTGATGACATCATGGATACATTGCCAAACCCTGAGTTTTTGGAAACTGGTAGTTCTGAAGCATCTACTTCCAGCTCTGAACAACCTGCTGTAAGAAGGTCCACCAGGACATCTAAAGTGCCTACCTGGTTGACTGACTATGCTACTGATGCTTCAAAATTTGCTAATTCAGCAACCACCTGTGACATCTCTGTTGACNTAAAATTTGTTAATTCAGCAACCACCTGTGACATCTCTGTTGACAATCAGTTCCACTGCTTTCAAGTAAGTTTGCAGGCTATACAAGATCCACTATTTTTCTCTCAAGCAGTTTAACATGAACACTGGAGAAATGCCATGAATACTGAACTACATGGTCAAGCCTTGCCACTGGTGCATATCTTTCATCATAATCTATTCCTTCTTGGGAATAAGCTTTAGCAACCAGTCTAGCTTTGTTCCTCATAACAATGTCCTCTTCATCCAATTTATTTCTGAATACCCACTTTGTGCAAATTATAGACTTGTTCTTTGGCCTGGGTACTGTTGGGTTCTGTGGCATAACACGCAGCGGATAAACGTAAATATAACAAAAAAAATCGGAACCCAAATTCAGGATCCATGTATAAGATTGGACAGATTATGGTGAAACAGAATTATACCTATTAAGATTTTGACTTTCACGAACTCAACAGAGATCCTAGCTTTCATGACTTGTGTCTTCCTCTCGAAAAAAACCTCTATGGTATCCACACGAGCACCTTCAAGAACGTCACACGATCTTGACTACGGAATGGATGTACTAGCCTCCCTATTGATGTTTTGAGTTGTTAGTTTCTGCCTCCTTTGCTGCTGCCCACCCTAGGGTTTTTCTCAAAAACGTAACAACCTCTTAACCCTTCATTATCTATTTATAATGACTGGTTAACAGGCCCATTCAGCCAAACCTAACCCATGTAGGTATATGATTAAATAATAAAACGAATTTCTATTATTTAATTAATAACTAAGTCATACTTAATTATTATGGGCAGAAATACTCCTCTAATTTGAATTTATATTATCTCAATTAATTAAGTCTCACTTAATTAATATAATAAAATTCAAATAATCATCAATTAATTTAAAT
>QRFB01001410.1:0-11778 GCA_008931105.1 Oenanthe javanica
CCTACCAAAGACCATTCTCCTACAGTAATAATCTATACGATATTATTATAAACAAACTTGTTTTTTTTTTTAAACACTTGGGTGAACCATATAAAATATCGTAACTGTCCAATTTTAGATGAATCATACAAATGATCCTGACCATTCAATTTTAACAAAATCTAACTTTAGAAAAGATATATATCATACATACAATTATGTCCCCGATAATCCTCTTTTTATAAAACTCAGATAATATTATATTATATTTAAATTATATTATATATTTTCTATTTTAAAAATCATACTTATCCTATAATATTTATTTAATATATCATTAAATTTTATGAATATTAATATATAAATATCAATGTATAGAAAAATGTAAAAAAAATTAATAATTACAATATAGCGGTAATATTATATTATAGTTAAATTATATTCTATATTTTCTATTTTAAAAATCATACTTACTCTATAATTTTTATTTAATATAGTTTACTCACATTCAACTAAATTTCATCACCATTCAAACTCTTTTATTTATTTAAAATTATGACTTATCATTAAATTTTATGAATATTAATATATAAACATCATTGTATAGAAAAATGAAAAAAAAAATAATAAAACAAATTATTATATTAAAAGAAATATTTAAATTATATAAAATAATTAATATATAGTTTATTAGTAGTGTATGTGTTTTGCACGGGTTATAAGCTAGTAATTGATAAAAAGCAACTATATAATGTAGACTAAATTGAAGATTGATGGCTTGTAATTTAATTTTTTTGTACAAAAATGATTAAATTATTAACCATACCAAAGTGATGGCTAATTATTAAATTTATTAGCACTTAGGTGACTACGGGTCCTTTCCGTTAGTTCACGACTAACGGCGTTGATGTTATTGAAAAAAAATAAGATTAAATTACATTTTAATGGTTGTGGTTTAATTTTTTTTCCACATTATTGACTAAATTAAAAAATAGTTATATTTTCACACAGTACGATCCATAATTGTAAGACTGAACAAAAGGTTTAAACCAAACCAAACCAGACCGAAGACCGGAAGTTCTGAAATGTGCGGACCTAAGAGCGGACCGGTTATATTTATTCATTTAAAAAGATAATTAGAGTATAGCCGCTTTTAATTCAAAATAGATAATAACTATCTATAAAAACAATTGTTTATTTTCATATCTACCCACAAAATATGATTATAGGTCAATAATATAATTATTGTTTTAATTTAGCCAACTATGTGGGGAAAAAATTAAACTACAGTCATTAAAATGCAATTCAATCTTATTTTATTTCAAAAACTCTAATGCCGTTAGTTGTGAACTATCGGAAAGGACCCGGAACCACATAATTGTTGAGAAATTCAACAATTAACCATCTCTTTGGCATAATTAATAATTTAGCCATTTTTGTGTAAAACAATTAAAATGCAAGCCATCAATCTACAATTTAGTCTATAATACATTAATTCCAATCAGAGTCTGGAATTTATTAATTAACAGGGATAGCTGCAGAAACAAGTGTCTATCATGTTACATCTCCCCTTAGCTTTTGGACCTTTTACGGTTTGGCATTTGCTATTGCATGCATCACGTTCGCACTTTGCTCCCCCAGGGAAAGAAAATCTAGTCGTACACTCCGCACTCACCATGACATTCCCTGCATTTCACATTATACAAATATAACAACAATCAGTATATATATTAGTGTTTATACATACATCAAACGGTAAAAAAAATATTGCAAGATATAAAATTACCTGCAGTCATGGCAAGGAGGAAGAGAAGGGTAACGTATATCACGGGGATCTTCATTTCTATGTTTTGGTACTGTGAGAATTAATGAATTATTTTGTGGGTGGTACGTGCATATTGTATTGATGTGTATTTATAGTTAGTAAATTTGTTAGCTATAAATTAAAGGCTTTCCATTAAGGAGAGGCTGGCCTCCTTTAACGGATTTTTTACCCCTTGCCTACCACTTATGTACACAAATTTTGCAAAATAAAATTGTACAGATGTGTGGATTGTGGTCTACATTTAAATATGTTGCAAATTTATATTTTTCACGTGTGTGATTGTGGTTACGATGAACCATATTCGAATCTCATGCAAAAATACCTTATAATCCATTATTTTACGACTCAAATCGGAGCTACATTTTCAGCCCTATGGCAGCTCGGTTTGGTAAAATTGGTGTGACCAAGGAAAAGCAGAAAAACAAGTAAAAAGAGGAAAAACTATAAATGCAATGAATCGGGCTGACCCGACAGGTGCGGGTGCAGACAATAAATTAAAGCAGCAGGAGTGGGGGTGGGGGTGGATCATTTAACTCAATTCTGACCCGGCCCCTTAATTCAATTCAATTTAATTTAACCAAATCAGGAAACATATCCCTGGCCTTTTCTTAAAACTACTGGACTGTCATCTTAGATTCTTTCTTTCTTTTCTGCTCTTTTTCATATTTGCCTACTCATTTCCTTCATCACTACAATCCTCTCCTCTCCTCTTTAATGCTTGCTACCTCCAAACCACCCATAATAAAACCCAACAAAGTGTACTCATTTTTTTAAATTCCTTCGTATATACTTCACAGGAAGAGTGGAGACGGATTTAAATTTAAGAGAGCTATCGAAATCGTGAGCATCATCATGAGGGAAATATAAATGTTTTAGCCTTAACCGATACATGAATATTAATTTTGCGAGTAACAAAAATGTATTTGATGCATGCATAATACTNAAATATTAATTTTGCGAGTAAGCAAAAATGTATTTGATGCATGCATAATACTACTGCCAGCTGTACCGAAAGAATTTGTTCCATTAGTTTTATATAAAATATTTAATTGTAAGAATTTAAATGATTCAGTGTAATTTAATTATTGGCAATGATATCGGATTGAATTCGATTTTCAAGTTAATTGATTACATTACATAGTTTAACCTTCAAAATACAGTTAGATGTAGAGAAAGAAACAGCAGAGTACAGTACAGTACGTGCTTAATATGATAATGTGGAAGAGCGCCAAAACTAATGAATGAAACATTGAGTTTTGTTAAAGATTAATTACACGTACATCAGAGAATGAAATTAATATTACAACATACAGCTACCTATTATGCAATGGATTTGATCCAGTAGGAACCAGACGCTTATCGTCATTCGCAGTACTATTGGCACAAGTATTTTGTTGATGAGATGATGAATTGGAGCTTAAGTAGTTACCCGAGTTCAAGGATGAGGTTTTAACTGCTCCACCAGCGGCAACAGATTTCGAGCCCCTCTGGTTGTTGTGACTATAAATTCTTGCTGCCGAGAAGATGTCTGATCTTGCTAGAGCCCTGCTGTTATTCATACCGAATCCTATCTCCACCGCAGTCAGAATCAGATGAACCACCACAACTGCAAATAGCATTCCTACTATTCTCATTGCTCTTTGTGTGTGTGTGTGTGTGTCTTGTTGCATGTAACACCGCTAAAATTGAGCTAGATGCTAGTAGTATGTGTTAGAGAGAAAGGGAAGAAATAAAAGCATGGACATATAATTTGATCATATNCCTCCTTTCCAATTCTTCGTACGATATACTTATATATCTAGTACTGTTACAAAGCTGAATCTTCCATGTTTCTCTCTGTTTCTTGTTGACTTGCGCAGTACTAGTAAATAGTTTTTGATCATTTATTTTTAGTAATTATACGATAATGACCAAGTCTATGATTACTTAATTTGATTAGGTTATACAGAGTACTAATAAACTTTACATGCAGATCTCGTATCATATGCATTCCCCTTCCTACGCAAAAGAATAACTATAACCACAAAAGAAACAAGTGAAGAAGATGCTAATGATAGTCTAAGAAATGGTGAAACATTCTCGACACAACAAGCGCTACACTCTCTTGACCTTGATCTTTTTGTTTCTATTTTTATCTCTCTGCTTCTACTTCACCAAACGAGTTCTTCAACCTAAACTTTCTCTGTACACGGATCTATATTACCCTGGTTTTTTATCTCCTACTTCAAGATCAGGAAATTCCATTCATGAACTATTATCGCAATCTTCAACTGCAATTGAGATTCCCATTTCACCGGGCATTGATGATAGAGATGGCGATTCGAGAGAAAACATAGGGTTTGATGAGGCTGAAAAAAGTGAAAACTTGGTTCCGGATTATGACTCTGCTGTTAACACATTGAACAGAACCCGGAGCATTGGCGATGGTTTTGTTGAGACTGCGAAAAGTTGTAACTTATATGTTGGTAGTTGGGTTGAAGATGATGAAAATTACCCGATTTATAAACCAGGGACTTGCCCTTATGTTGATCGGGCTTATGATTGTCAAACTAATGGAAGAAAAGATGACAAATATATGAAATGGCGATGGAAACCAGATGGTTGCAACATTCCTAGGTTCTCACCCCCTTAATCTTATACTATTGTAGTNATTCCTAGGTTCTCACCCTCTTAATCTTATACTATTGTAGTTGAAAATTTGAAATGTTTCTCTGTAGAGAGACAAATGTATGCGTGTACCTGATTAAATCTTATAGTATTATAGCTGAATTTTGCCCGTTGTGATTTTTATGTTGGGTACACTGCGTTTTTCGATTTTTAAGTATTTTGGAGGATGAAAGTTCGAACCTGTACCCTTGGTGATCAGAGGCCTTGCCACCAGGGAATAACAAATTATTTTCTACTAATCTCTTATTGCCAAATGCGAATAATTTCAAAATACTACATGTATCTGATAATGTACTCTTGTTATCTGTTGTCTTTACAGTCTTCTATCTTTATTATTTTTTATATTTATATGATGACTATTCCGTGGGATTATATGGGTGCTTAACCTTCCTATGATATGGTGCGTTGTGTTTGACTTCAAAATTTAAAGTTGGTAATGAGTGAGGACTAGACAATATGACATCTTTCTGCATGCCAGCATGGGTGTAATATGTTTTCTTCTTTGTTCCCTAACAAGCCCTGTGATTTCAGCTGGTTGGAGGAATTCTCTAAATAGGCCATAACAGGAGGCCTCTGGGTCCAGGCTCAAGCCTGTTTTTTTGTCAAGCTGTGCTAGTGCCATGTCCTTTTGTGTTGTTTTGTTGGCTATGTATATATGGACTAATTAGTAGTAACCAAAATACAATCCACTTATGTAAGTCGGATGCTACGGTATAATTTTAGATCATAAAATGCCATCAAACCACCAGATATAATGAATCGAGAACTATTCTTTCGTCAATACTTACCACACTATTGCCATTTCAACCTTCCCTTTCTGGAGCTCGATTGTATTTAGTGCTTTCCCATTTTCTGTAACCACTTCAATGACCATACACCGACTTATTCTTTATATTTTGTAAAGGTTTAATGCAACAGACTTCTTGGTGAGACTAAGAGGCAAAAGGTTGATGCTTGTAGGAGACTCCATGAACCGGAATCAATTTGAGTCACTCCTATGCCTTCTTCGTGAAGGCCTATCGAATAAGAGCAATTTGTATGAAATTCATGGTCGCAGAATAACAAAGGGAAAAGGATACTTTGTCTTCAAATTTGAGGTAAAGTTAATATGTTACAAATTTCTCATCCTGACTGATTCCTTGTTTCAATTTCCAGTTAAGTCAAATATGATGCACAATGAAGGCCCACATGCTTAGAAACAGTATCTATTTGGTCCATGATTTTGGAACATTAGAGGCAAGGATGCCATAATTTTAGCTTCCAAAAACTAATAAGATAGCAGTTCCAATTAAGAGAAAAGACAGCTATAGTTTTATGTTTTCAACTCCTGGATCCAAAAGTCGATTGATGTGTTGTGACAATCTAAAACTGTTTGGTTAGGACTACAACTGCTCAGTGGAATTTGTGCGATCTCATTTCTTGGTCAAGGAAGGAGTCCACGTCCATGCACGTGGATATTCAAGTCCCATTTTGTTAATAGACAGAATTGACAAGTCCGCTAAACGTTGGAAGCAGGCTGACATTCTTGTATTCAATACTGGGCATTGGTGGAATCATGGAAAGACAGCTAGGGGGTATGTCATCAATCCTTCGATTCATGTATTGCAATTTAAATATTTATAATATGTGAAACCTGAAGAGAGTTTCTGCCTTGTATTTTATTGATTTCTTCAGCTAAACTGAAGACTTGTTGCAGAAAAAATTACTTTAAAGAGGGTGGTCATATCTATCCCCAGTTTGACACAGTGGAAGCTTATAAAAAAGCATTAAGAACATGGGCACAGTGGATTGATGAAAACATGGATCCTGGCAAGCTGGTTATCTATCGTGGTTTCTCATCTTCCCATTTCAGGTACTCATTTTAGTAGCTAACCCTATTAACTTCGTTAAAGCTGTATATATACAGTGGCAGAACTATTAAGTACGAGGTGTACCAGCCTCATGCCCTTCGCATTCTGTTTTACGGAAACTTAAATAATTTCCACACATTTTTTTCGCCACTGATGCATCAACCTCTTCTTATCATCAAGAGGAAGATAGGGGTATCCACAAGGTTGTCACAAATTTAGCCCCTGCAAAAGTTGGGTTGGCTCCCAACTGTACACTGAATCCAGTTATCTATAGTTATCCAGTGTTTTACATTACAATATATTGTGTACTCTCTGCTGGAAAACTTACTGTACAAAATAGAAGATTGGACTAAAGAGATATGTCATTTATGTTTTAAAAGAGGTGGAGACTGGGATTCAGGCGGAACTTGTATTAGAGAGACGGATCCTATCAAAACAGGTGCCATTCTCGACAGCTATCCCTTAAAGATGAAAATAGTGGAGGATGTGATTGGAGGAATGCAGTTTCCAGTGGTCTTATTGAATGTGACAAAGTTGACTAATTTTCGTAAAGATGGTCACCCATCAGTTTATGGAAGGAGTGGGGGTAAGGTCTCTACCAGGTTCCAAGATTGCAGCCATTGGTGTTTGCCTGGGGTCCCTGATGTATGGAATGAACTCATTTATGCCACTTTGCTTCTTCATGCAAGTTAAATACGCTTCCTCTGCAATGTACTGCATGCTCAGATAGTCAGATATATATTTGTATAAGTTCCAACTTCCAAGTGTATACAATGAGCTTCAGCCTTCAAGTGTACATATATACCCATAGCTTCTTCATGCAGACATATATACCCATAGACCATAGCTTACCAGTGTACAGTAGGGACAACCATATTGGCAGCGCAGATATTTCAGTATGTGTTCAATTGACAACTCCCTACATTATTGGTTCGATAACATGCTCCCCTGAGTTTTTCTCCATCTCTTTATGTTAACCAGCTTTTTTGGGTAAAATATCAAATTTATTTTACAAGGTTAATTTATTATATGTTGCAACAGAAGAAATGAATAAAGATCTATCGATTTGTTGCAAAATGCAGAAGCCTCTAGATTTTTCAGAATCAAGTCAGTTCAGTCACAAATTCTTTAAAAATTAGTATATGTGTTCTGTTCTGTGCCTGCAGCTATGAAAATGAATTTTCGAACATTTTCAATAAATAAATCCTCATCAACATCTATATAATTTATATTTAGCAAATGACATAGCATACCATCCATAAAATAAATAACTGACCTCTGATTTATGGTAATTAATTTACTAATAATAGCACTGACAAATTGCTCACTGAGTCATCCATCACATAAACAAACTACTTTGCTACTTATCTAGAGACTAATACCAGTCGCCTTATAAGCTCCAACAAGCATATCACTTCAGACTAAACAGTTACAACTTACAAGGCTTTAATAGGGTTTATTGAAGAACAAAGTGATTCAGTCAATTTCCATGCATAGCTAGTTTCCATTTTAAAACTTTCTTCTGGCACGAGGAATGCACACTGCTGTTAAGGACGCAGCAGCATCTAGGAGGTTGATGTATGTAAATGTCATGAAAACTTTTTGTTCTCATCGCTTAGGCTTTCACACCCTTTCATCAATCACCGGCAGTTTATCTCCTTTTTTCCAACTTTGTTCTGCATATATCCATATCAACATTTTCAAAATGTTAAACAAACCACAAAGACAATTATTTTTTAAAAAAGAAAATACATGCATAAATACACAAACGTTCTCTTCTGTTTTGGAACTAAATTTCAACTTGATGCGGCATCAGATTCAACCTTTCCGCCAGAACTTTCTTTTAAGCCTTTATACCTGTTGCGTTACACATTTTTGAGATAGAATTAGCGAAGCTTTAATACAAAAATAACTTTAAATTTTAGACCATCAAAATATACAAAAAATTACTTGTGCTGCAATTTGAGAAAGAGGTGAAGGAAACCATATAAGAACATATAAATTAGTGTAATGAAACTGATCACTGTATCTGCATACGCCATACTAAGAAGTTTTTCCTGGATCACTGTGCTGCTATTGTTTTTGTTACATGCTTCTCTATATTTCCTCTACGGAGCTTGAGCCTCTTTTGGATTTAGAAGGAAAAACAATATCTAAGCAAGAGAATTTTTTTTTGGGATGGTCCCTTTTAGGGCCATATTTATGATTAATGCCCAAACCAATAGTAAGAAAGAATCCCAGTTCTTCATGATCATCTTCCAAGCTTACTTGTTGCTGTTTGAGAGACAACTTCAAGAAATGACAATGTGAAAGATTAGGTCTTAAGGAACAATGGAAGTTTGAATCTAATTTTATCAGTACAAGACATAAGACTAATAATTAATTTAAGGTAGTGTCGATATTAATTACATATGTATTCATTACATAATTCATTAATACCCGAGTAGAAACAGCTTCTATTGCATAAAGACTTGGGAGGAAGACCAGAAGAAAGTAAAAAACTCCCCTTTGGACATTGGCATTATATCCGTGTTCAACTGCTAGGCTTTTTGATTTGATGTCACAAACTGTTTTTAAACAAGAATCAGGAAATCCATTGCAAAGAAAGTAGGGTAGTAACAGAAAGTAAAAGATTTAAGTGATGATATTTCGATATATGTACTTGGTATGTTTGTACCAACTCTCCCAAAACCGTAAGGTGTTACAAGGAGGGCTATATATGTACATCATTCTTTTATATCATAATAAATTACAACGCATGATGAGTGAATGGGGTCACAATTTCATATAATTTTGAAAGAGGTAAGACTAGAGAACGACAATTGGTGTTCTGCAACAAGGAGATTTATATTAATAAATTACAGTATGTAATGGGTGTTTGCTGCTGCTTAGTATTAAGAAATGATAATAGCATGAACCGAAATTGCAGAAACCATACGATCATTTTATCAGGATAAAGCTGCATACATTAGTACTTTATGGAGAAGTCGCTGCCAGACCATGCGTTTGCGAGAGTTTTCTGCCCTCGGTAGTGTTGGTGTTTATGACTCTTACAAGAAGAAAAACAGAGGAGAAAGAATATGGATAAAGAGTGCATATTATTCCTGAGAACTAACTTGTGGTTATATACACAAAGTTTAGAACTAAAACTTCTAAAACTTGGCAACTACAATCCTGAAACTTTGCAACTACATTATCTACTAAATACTAAAAAATAGCAGCTAACAAACTAATCAACATGAGTTCAAAAATATTCAAATAACTTTGAATTATTTTCAACAGGTAGTATCCCTGTGATTAATTCATGATTGTACAATAGGAGATCAACTAGTCCTATTTAGGAACAATTGAAAAGCAGATTTAGTGACAGGGTATAGTAGTTGATAATTTCCCAACAAATGATAGAATTGTAATGATCAATTTGACTGATTTATTATTATACTTCTAGCTTTGGCAATTTGACTGCCATTTTTTAAATATTAAAAAAATTATTATTCCTATTAATTAAATTATTCGCCAGTTTTACTTGACTGTTTTCGTAACCTCCATCATTTCTATGAGAGAGAGATGACAGTAGAGACATGATACATACTTCAGGGATTTTGGATCTTTACCTGTGTCAGTCTCATGTGTGTAAACCGGTAGACATCATTAGCATGGGCTGGGACATCCCGGGCCACCTTCAAGCAATTATTAGTTTCCTCTCTCATGTGCTTGCACTGCCTGAGGTTCCTCCTATATATTAACTCTTCCTCTATTCTTTCTCTAAAGAATAGAGAATATATACAATTTTTTGCTCTAATAATAATGAGATCTTGGCACGCCCTTTTCTTATGCCTTCTCACCGCTGCTGTCTATCTAGCTTCTAAAAGTCTGACCGTCGCTGCTGCCTCTCCTGCTCAATTTCACCTCCAGGGACGAAGACACATGAGAGACCTCAGAATACCACACTCTAGCAAAGTAAATGCAGATCAGAAGATCAAGGTTGTAAAAATATAACGGCTCTCTCTTTCTTCCAAATTCTATCATCTCCCATAACTTAATGGTGTTCAATGAACTAAGGTCTAATTGCATATTATGTTGCAGGTTCCTCCTAAAGAAAAGGCGATATATACAACCCAAGCTGACTTGCTTCAGAATGAGTCTGCAAGCAACGAGCAAGAGCTTGTCTACCACACTGATTATCATGGGGTGACAACTCATCCAAATCCAAATCCTAAGCATCCAAAACCATAAGGTTTATACGCTGGATTATGCTCGAGGTGGTATATTATTAAGATAGTCTGCTGTTGGCTTTTTTATGGGCAGGACATTAGCTCTTCCATGACAGTACATAAGCTTTAATAT
This sequence comes from Oenanthe javanica, assembly GCA_008931105.1. Lineage (NCBI taxonomy): Eukaryota > Viridiplantae > Streptophyta > Magnoliopsida > Apiales > Apiaceae > Oenanthe > Oenanthe javanica. The sequence goes on from QRFB01001410.1 coordinate 10,669, forward strand.
GTATCATTCAAGAACTGTAAACATATATGCCAATGATAAATATATCTATCAATATAGCAGTTTATCTTTAGAAGGAAAATGTTTCATTTTGGATCCAAAAGATATCAGATTTGATGAAAAATGTACCTGTCAAGTTTACTTGATGTATGAAAGAAGGTGACTCGTAATCTCGTTTGAAACCCTACAAGGACAAAAAACATAAATATTTTTGGCCATACCTATGATTGCTAACTGTCCTTTTTAATTGTGTGGCTATTGCATGTGATCACTGATCAGCACTAATATATCTCATGTTACCTGAAAAAGAAGGCATCATGCCCACTTCAAAAGTAATTGACAAAATAAAAGTCAAAAATCTAAAACAACGTAGCCTCTATCAAATTGTCAATCGCAATGCCGCAAAAGCATCCCATTCATGTACTGGTTTCTCGCAAGCTTGTACTTCTCAACCAGCATATCATAGTCGTCTCAAATATTACTTCCCTGCAAATATTTAGAGCATGCATGAATGCAGCTTCTGACTTGTCCATATGCTGACCTATAACTATAAGGTAAGAAAAGGCTTCATACTTTATTTAGCAACTCAAATGATAGCATCTGTAAACCTCTGCACTATTAATGGCATCCTTAAAACCTCAAATCTGTGTTAACTTTGTTTAGCAAGTGCCTGAAATTATTTTTTTTATTCCACATAACACCATCCTTCAGCAACTCAAGTGACAATATTGCACCAACTTATCAAGCCTTTCAAATGATAGCATCTGTAGCAGCATTAGTCTTGATCACAATATGCCTTTGATTTCAAGTGAGAACACTCAGATTTGCAGATAATGTATCAGCAGATGTATATCTGCCACGATGTTGATCTTATCTCAATGATGGAATGCAACATGAATAAATCCTTTTCACCTATATGACAATATAAATGAACGAACAGTTTCAGAAACAATATCAAGTGAGAAGCCTCTTGCACAATTTTGACAGCAACAGAAACAAAGTGGAACTACTGAAATCTTTTTATGGTTGAAATAGTTCATCACAATAACAAACTGGCTAAAATTAAGTCCAAAGAAACAATTAATTTATAAGAAATGGTTGGGGGAATCTAGT